>VFFE01007255.1:518419-604476 GCA_008921705.1 Burhinus oedicnemus | reverse complement strand
GTTGTTTGTTGTTTTGTTGTGGTTTTTTTTTTAATAAAAGGATTAAAAAATACAAACCAAACTTTTTGATAAGAAAACGTTTTAAAGCTATTTTCCATTATTCGGAAAGCGTGTGTGTGGGTTTTTTTCTTTTTCCTTATGGACTTTAGATTTAAAATAAAAATGAATAAACGCCTAGAGCACAATGTTATTGTAAATAGAGAGAACAGTTTGAATGACTTAATCCTATGTAAATGAAGAGTATCTGCTATTTATTCTTTATATCCTTGTAGTAAAAGTGCAGTGCAGAATTAAAGTCAACCACTAAAACACGAGCCGTTTGGATTCTGTTTGCTTTTTGGTTTGGCCACCTTCGGGGGGGCTTTCTTCTCTCTCCTCCTCGTTCTCCACGCTCAGCAGGACGTTTCGTGGTGGCAGGAGGAGGTGGGAACCTGCTCACGACTCTGTTAGAAGGCAATCTTTGGCACCCACACCATAGGAGTGCCCCGGGGGACCGGCCCCGCGCGTGGGGCAGGCGAGGAGCGGCTGCGCGGGGGGGGGGGTCCCCGGTCCCGCGTCGCGCTGTCCCCCCGCGGAGCCGCGCACGCACTGCCGCGCAGACGGGGCGTGCTCGGTGGCAGCTGGTTTGGGATTTTTTTTTTTTTTTTTTTTTTTAACCCCTTGACATTTCATTTACAACGGGACACGTGTCTTTCACACCTACCATTGTGGTGGGACACTGCTGAAACTTGACCCCTGGGCTTTGGGGGTTTTCAGCGCAGACACGTTATTAGCCTGATCCTATGACAGCCTCGCACACCCTCCCTGCCCGGCCACAGTCGCCCCTCGCAGCCCGGTTAACTCTTTGGGCTCCCGCCAGCCCCGGGTGATCTCTCCGCGGATTGCCCGGCGCTGCCCCGGAGCTGCGCTGCCCTCCAGCCTCTCTTCCCCGGGGCACGGCAGGGAGCACCGGGCTTCTCCGCGCCCGCACGCTGCGCTGCCGCCCGCCTCGCCCGGGGACGCTGCAGCCTCGGAGGTGCCTGGTGTCCCGTAGCCGCCTGCCGCCCAGCCCGCCTTCCGCGGGGCCCACGGCGCCGCTCCGCCCGCTCCCCGCGAGCGCCGGCTCCAGCGCTGCCCGCCCCCAGCCCGGGGCAGCCCCCGGGCTCCGCTCCAGCCCCCGCGCTCCGCTGTCCGCTCTGGGGAGCGGGGCACCGGCGGTAGGGAACGTCCCCGGCCCGCGGGGCGCGCTGTGCTCTGCGGGGCGCGTAACTGTCCCGCGGCTTTGGAAGGACCCGTCGCAATTAACGAAGTATTTGACATTTACGTGCTGGGAGACCCGACGGTTAGTATCTCATAGATACCAACTGCAAAAACAAACTCTCCACGTGTTCTTCAAAGGCTCCCTGACAGTGCAGAAAGCCTTTTACTTATTTATCTTGGAATCAAAAAAACTTTTTTTTTTTCCCCCTCCCAAACTCTGAGGGAACCTATGCTAATTATTTTAAACCCGTAGGTCTTTCATTGACGCAGCCCAGCCTTGCCTTCTCTAACGTTTAGTTCGCGTATCTCCGGATGCATATTCATTCCCTCTCTCACTCTTTCGGTGCGTTTTACCACCCGTCTCTCTGCTTCTAATTTCAATAGTTTGGAAAAAAAAAATCAGATCTTGGGACATTTAGGGTATTCATTAACCTAGTGAAGAGGAACAGAGGCATTATTACTCACATAGAAGGCACCCTGCCCCCATGTCTATCTAAGGGTTCATTGTAAAAGGATTAAAAGTTAAAGACCTTCATCTTATGATTCTTTCATTTAATCTTCGTGGCGCCTGAAAGACATGCTGGATGGATGATCACATTTAAAATATTCCTAATGTCGGCTACCTTAGGACTCCAGGCAGGGCAAACAAACGTAATTTATTTCTAGAAGAAAGGGGATATTGAGATGTTTAAGTTTATGAACCACCATTACCATGTATATTTGTTAGGTTCTGACAAATACCCAAATAACATTAAAATCAGCCATTCATCACATATGAATTTATGCAAAACCTTCTATGCCTGGGGCCAATATTTTTTTAGACAGAGTTTCACTTGCAAAAAAAAAAAAAGTTTATTTAAAAAAAAAGCCAAATGCAAGAGTTTTTCATGACTAGTAAACACGAGAATTATGTGAACAGAAACTATTTCATGCTGGGATGGCAGCCAGGGACTCGGGAATGTCAACAAAAGTTCTCCGAAGGTTGAAAATGTCACTGGATTACAATACAAGGTCCTTTGCCCCATTAGCAAACTTTACTAAAGTAATATTCCCACTACTTAGTGAGGGGACTCACCCAGTGATTTCTCTATCTGTGATCCAAGCAATGGAGCAAACAGAGACTTCATCTGGAAACCACCTCTGACTGCTTAAAGATTTTAAATTTTTATGCATGCAGAGATGTGTGTATATTTGTGGGTGTTATGTGAGTGTAAAATAAGTGTGTTGTTAGTATAGTCTAAATATCACTGTATCTGTCTTATTTTTAATCTGATAGTCATTGTAATCAGTAAGACATAGGTACATACAGGTTTTCTCAACTAATAATGCCCTGTTACTAATAAATTTACAAGAATATTTGGGGTTGAAAAAAATCAAATTTCACCATGTACAAGGCCTGTGATTTTTTTTTTTTTTTTCAAATAAAGAACTAAATTTTGTCAGCTGGTAGAGCAAAAATAAACTAGTAGTTTTCACTGTTGTTTCTGGTCAGGTTCACTTTCTGGTCCTCCTGCCCTAGTGTTGAAATGTTTGGCTTGTAGTGGAAGTGTTTCAAGCCAAACAAATAAAATATCTTTCTGATGAATGTTTCTATGCAAATCTTTTTAATATTAGATTTTGTAATATGTTTGTAAAGCAAAATTGAATTATGGCTCTTTTAAACTGAAATCAATTCATAACACAGCCAATTTTTGTTTGCTGATCTTTGTAGTGGCATCATAAGACCTCACAGAGACCACTGTGGGGAAGAAATAAGAAGGGAAAGGTTGAAAGCTTGCTTTTAGTTACTCTTCAGTTTCTTCTTTTGCAATGTTAGTGTCTTAAAGCATAATATTGGAAATTTAAATTCCTTTCTACCTCTGCCATAGACTGCAAAACCTCGGTTGAGTCCTTTAACCTAAGTGCTGCAGTTCCTTATGAGGAGTACAGGAATTCATCTTCTCTGTCAGTGTAGTAGTTAGTCTTTATCCAGAATAATTTGTTCTCTCACACCATGTCTTTATTCAAAATCTAGTAAAGTTAAGGCCCAGTGTTCAAGGAGGATTCCTTGATGGTATTGGCTTTAGTGTTCAAGCCCTTGTTTTTGCCAGTGCAGAACAATATCTTATGTAGCATTCTCAAATGCTTTATCCTTCAGTTTATCAGGAAAACCATGTGACTTTTAACAAAAGTTGTGATGTTCAAGGCTGTTTTGAAAGTGTAAGAGTAACACAGTTGATAAAAGAATAAACAAAGTAGACCAAAGTAAGTTGTCCTAATGTTTGTAAGTTGTAATAAGCTCATTCAAAATTAGTCCAGATAGTGTGAAGAAAAAGAACAAACTAGGAAAACTTTATTACACATACGATTGAAGTGTGGTGTCCTCACACATGTACTTAACTGAAAAAATATATTTGATTCATTTTAGCCTTTTCAAGATACCACCACAAAGATAAATTCTTGAGATTGCATGAGTGCATGATGGAGTCATCACAAAAATAACCGCAGCTAGAATTTAGAGCAGTAGTGTTTGTACAAATACTGGACAAGTTTTGCCTCTTCCATAGTTTTAATAGAGAAATAATCTCAATTTAGTAACATCAACAGCTGTCAAAAAAGTCCCTTGCAGTTCACCTTACTTGGGTTGTGTCATATAAGTGTAATCTGCACCATGTTGGCTGGATCCATTAAACAGAAGATATTCCAGCTTGGAGATTTGCCAGGAATCTTGATTGAAAGTTGAAATAAATATAATGACGTCATCATATAATATAACATCATAGCTTTCAAGGTAAGCCAAACCAAAGGTATGTTGGCAGGGGAATGCTGCCACCTGGTAGATCCATGCTAGGAATAGATACGATACTCTCATCCAGCGGGGAGAATAGCCACACTTTTCCTGGAGTGCCCACAAGGATCTTGCAGTCTTTCTGTGCGTGCAAGTCCTCTGGGAGTCTTACTACATGCGAGAGCTGCAGAATCTGTGTCAATGCTCTCTTTTAAGAGAGCAGCTACAGCAAATCTGAAGAGACCCTTTCATTCCCTCTTCCTTGCTCCCAGACCAAGCAAGAAGCTCCAATGGTTAAAAGGAAGGGAATGAATACATTCACTTGAAACAACTGTTGGAATGGTTCAGAGGGGAACAGAAATATTCAGCAATCAACATTAAAGACTCTAAATCCTTAGAGGTGTTATTGCAGGATCAGCAGCTTACAGCCCTCTTTCGTGAAGGCTGGGTACCAATGTATTACTGTTAAGTCTCCTGCAGCTAGTTCTCTGTGGGGAAAAGCAGCTGCTCTGTGTGATGTGCTTTCTGAAGAGTCTGAGAGAGAAGATACTGGAGGACAAATCTGCACGGGTATATCATAGTGAGTCACTTTTCTCTGCTGAACTAGAGGACAGGAGCTGCAGAGATGGCACAATTTAGCCTCTAACTTTTTAGGTGGATAGTTTAGATGGAAACCAGCTGAGAAGAGATGCTCTGGGGGCTCACTGTTTGTACCTTCTGCCCTCTCCAGGGGTATATTCATGCTGCCATTAAGCATGGTTCTGAGCCAACCCTCAAGACCAGACCAACCTGTGTGTGCACTTAGGCCTGGTCAGCCTGCAGGTATCCCGCAAAGCTTCGCAGCCATCCCTCAGAGGCCCTCTGGCAGTGTGCTGGTGCTCCTATGCAAGAGCTACCACCAAGCTAAAGCCAGCAGCACTGACTGAAGGAGCACAGATCTTAGCATTGACTTGGCTGGAGCCTACTCTTCAGCTAAGACAGACATTCCCCAGGGCTCAAGTCTCTCCCTTAGAGAATCCAAGAGTACTAGCTGCATCAGATAATCACAACAGAGTTTCAAAACAGGTTTCACACTCTCTCCTCATTTTTTTTTTTTTCTCATGAGAGGGGGAGTGGCAAGACTCCCATCACAAAGAACGTTACTCAGAACCAGAACAGATCTTAAGGCACAACACTAAAAACCTGTATGCAATGGAGAAGGACTGGGTGGCTCGGGGGATTGGTAATGGTATAAAGAGCTTTTCACCGCTAGGCTTCTGGCTTCAATCCAGAGGTAGTAACTGAAAGCCACAGTCATCTGATGCCTGCATAGTGGGCTGTGTAGAATGAGTTGTTGGTCTCTGCATAGATCCTACCAAGCAAGATCCAGATCACAAAGCCACCACCAGAACTGACGTGCTTGCAAGGATTCTCAATGCAAAGAGCAAAATGAAACAGGAATGAGGATGTTTCATCTGTGTTTGTGATTTAGTAGCAATAAGGGTATATTATTGCTGGGGGTTTTTTGTTTGTTTTGTGGGGGAGGGGTTAATATAAGAGAATATAACCAGTATAGTCCCTTGTATAGATACAACGCTCATAGTATTTTCCTTCTAGCACAGTAATATCTTTGTATTTGACCTACACCTGGCAACTTATTACCTGGCCTGGAAGCAAAACTGTGGTCCAGAGGAAGATGCAGCAAATGCAAGGGCCATACTCCGCTGTATTAATCAGAAGCCCCCTCTGCACTGTGTGGTGCGGTGCCAATTATTTTATAGTAAACACATCTTATGCCTACCAGTACAAATACATTCCGCTCGCTGGGTTGGTCTGCTTTAGTTAAGGCAGTGCCACGTTCCAGGGCTCAGGTTAGAGGTTACTCTTTCATAGGACCCCGATCGTGCAGCTCTGAACACGCATTTCTCTGAACAAAGGATGGAACAGGCTGTGATTCAGAATATGCTTCCCAAGCTGCTGTGTTGTACCCGTGCAATAAAAAAATCCAGCGCCTTTTCTCAGCAATAATTAAGTTCATTTTAACTTCAAATATTAGGAAAAAGAAGTACATAAAACCAGTACATATTTACATAAGGGCTAGTGTAAACATCACTCCTCTGATTCAAAATGAACCTTCTGGTGTTCCAAGCACTTCATAATATTGTCTGTGAGTGAGAAACGGACAGAAAATAATTTTCCTTCGCTCCCCCTCCTAGTTTGCTTTGGACATTTAGAGATACTGCATATCTAGTTAGTTTTATTTTGCCCTTTGCATAGATTTGTTCCTCTAAGGGCACTTTTATTTCTTTCATACAGCAAAAGAATACTGAAAAATATTGCATAAATATTATTGTAAACATGTATAAATTGGTAGAGGGACTTTATAGCCCAGTGAGGCAAGCTGAAATACTATCTTTTAAAATTGAGCAGACTTCCAGGTACATCATGTCCTTTTGGAATAAATGGATAAAATTTTGTTTTGTAGGTAATACTTGCACAATAAATGAGGCCATTGACTTGAACCTTGAAGGTCTTGTAAATAAGCCTTACTGTCTTAGTTATAATCAAGCCCTGAAATAAGTCTCAGTGCTACATTAGAAGTCTTTCTTGCGGCCTTAGAAAGACTTAGGTAGCTCTCCTCTTGTCTTGTTGTATCTGCTCATAGGATATTGGCTTCAGAAGGGTGTGAAGAGTCCCTTTTCACCGAGTAGTTTACTGGATCCGGATCTTATGTTGTGTATATACACAGTGGAGTATTCGAGTTAGCTGGAAAGTCTAATAAAGTTCACTAAGAACTATATGAAGAAGGCATTAAGGCTGGACCACCAGGTCAGGGATAGTTATGCTACACTTAAGCTGTCTTCAAAAGTGCAGAGCATTCTGGTCTGAGCCAACAAAATCTTAAGCACATACTCAACCTAGGCTTCATGAGTGACACAAAGGGACTGCTGACCTGATTAAAGCAAAATATGTACATAGGTTCTCCCTTAGATCAGGCCAAAATGCTCAGCACCCTGTATCAGAGTCCCGAGGGAACCGAGAGCAGCTTGGGTGTTCAGGGGAGGGCTGTTTTACCTAACCAGGAACAGCTGAGTGTTGTGGTTTGTATAAACTGTTTGCCATGTATGTGTGGCATGTGGCAGTAAATGAAACACTTACTTTAAAACTTATTGAAGTTCTTTCAGCAAAAAAATTAATGTAAGGTTGGCTTTTATGCGTTGTTTCAAATGAAGCAGAGATTTATACACCTTATTATCCTAATTTTTTTCCAGACAGTGCCCTGAGTATCTCTCATATCTTATGAGAAATTAAATATCAGAGTTTTTAAAGAGATCATTTTTAATTTCCCATCTATGGTACAAACAAAAAAATGAGTAAGTCTAATGAAGTGGCATGTAATCAAATGTTCAGACTGTAATCATCCACAAAATATTTAAAGCAATCTGAATGAAACTTTTCAGACAGCCAGACTAGATTCCTCTTACTTTTAAGCTTCTGAGAGATGCCAACAGACTTTAAGGTTAACATTTTCAGGCCTGGGTGCCTAAGATTAGGCATCTTGTTCAACAAGCAGACACCTAGAGGGGAAAGAACTATGGTTTGAGTTTTGGATACAGAAAATCACAGCTCTCAGCAGGAGACAATGATAGTACCCCACACATCAAAAAACAGCAGATGTAGCCTTACCGCTTAAGTTTGTATCTAATACTGTGAATTTTATAATTGATTATAGTAAGATTATTCTCCCTCCCCCCCCAAAAAAAAGACCTAATAGATGCACATGAAAAAAAAAGTGGGATTTAGGTACATAACTTTCCTAGGAGCTGCAGAAAATCCCACTTCTAAATCTGCTCACTCTGAAGTCATAAGAAAAAGAGGACTTACAGTTTGTCACAGGCAAGAGAAATCCTAAAGCAAAATAATTAGATTCTAAGCCGTATCTTTTGCCAGGGTGAATTTGTAGGGAAAAAAGGAGGTTGGGAGAGGTAGAGCTAAGGCAGCATTACCCTCTCTTCACTTTTTTCCCTCCTCTTGCCTCCCACCAGTGTGGGTGATGCTGTCGCGTGCTGAAGGAGTGGTTGAGTCTCCTCCCTCCTTCATTTTGGCTCTCCATCAGCCCCTGCGGATGTAGTGGATAAACGTATTGACTTCAATACAGCTACTTTATGCCGACTGAAGATCTTAATCTGCTTATAAAATCAATGAAGCATTTTCAGAAGTCTTTTTCTATTTCTTTTTGCCTAAAATCTTTCTGCTTTTGGCACAGTAATTAGCTGTCATGGAAGTTTCTCTTTGTTACGATATTTCCCCTGAAGGTGTCCATAATATTGTGATTAAAATATTTTTTGACCAAATAGTAGGTGTTTTATGAAATTGCACATTCTCTTTTGCATGTTTAGCTTTGTGGAATTTCTTTGTCTTTCTATAAAAACAAAGCAAAACATGGGCTTTTTTATCATCCCTTTTCTGTTCTGTAAAATAAATGGATTCTAGAGCTATACTGCCCACTCTTGAGGAGTTCATGAGAAACTTCCAGTATAGCCTTTGCAATTTTGCTAGAGTTAAGTTGGAAGTCTGCAATTAAAAGAACTCCTTTGGTCACTTCATAGTGTAAAGCAGTAGTGTTGAGGGGCAGAGCATAAACATTATTTCACTGTTAGGCAGAATACCTGGTATAATAATCCCTGTCAGTATCTTACAGGATCTTTAGTGTCTGTGCAGAGACTGCTGCCACTTGACCTGAAGAAAGATATTAGCCGGCAGCAGTAGGAGGCTTCTGTTTTCTGTGCAGACTTGCCTTCAGAAAAGAACACAATATATGTGTTTTACAAGTGTGCTACACAGGTATTTTCTTATGTTCAAGTTTGGGACAGCTACTACTGCAACCTCCAGTGACCTGCTGTGCTGCTCATTGGAAACAATAATTTGAACACTGAGGGGAAATTGCAATATTTGTAATATATTAAGCCATGGAACATGTGAAACCTGGTTTCCTGTGGATTTATGTCTTGAAAGTGAATTTCTGGAGCTCATTTGCCAAATGTATCTGGAGCCAAACCTGGACAGCACTACCCTGACCCTCCCATTTCTGGGGAGCGTTGTCTTGACTGTGCACTACAAGCCAGGTGACATCAACTTTGAATAAGCCGAGCAGCACTCTGAGAGACATGACCTGAATCCCGGTCTGTCCGTCTGTCCCACTGGGCGAGGCCTTGTGTTGGTTCCTTGATTTTTAATAACAGCTGAGCTTATGCTTCAGCTTACCTTAGTAGTGGGAGCTACTAGATCTCTCTTCCCAACATAGCTTTTGGGTTTTGTTATTGTCAGGAATTTAATATTCATAACTGAGAGAGAATATAGACATATACACAGCACAGTCCAATAAACCTAATTTTCTTTGAAAACAAAATATTTTTTTTTCATTGCTGTAGCACTGAATAATAGATCTGAATCCCCTGAATCTGTGAGTAGCTCTACTGCAAGTATTAAACAGCCCCATTGCAAATCGTCCCCAAATCTTCTCCTGCCGCAGATGCTCTTGAGCATCATTTCTGCCATGGCACTTACAATGTGTGAGTCAAATATGTTATTTATTTCAAAGGATTTTACTGCCTTCTAGCCTTACTAAGCAATTCTGTAGTTTATTTGGTAACCCTTGTCCCTCTTCTTAGTATTTTGGATTCATTTCATTGTACTGCAAATGAAACTAGATTGAAGGTCCTTTTGAGAAAATGTCCCTGTTTCTATATTTCTGCTTTAAATTGCTCAGAATAGTTTAGGTTCTGTTAAAACAGTAAATGCTCCTGGCCCTATTTGTGCAAATTGTCTTACTGAGGTCAATAGATTTATCTACTCGTACAGCTGAGAAACATATTTTAGCAGTTTTTCTGGGGCAAAAATGGTGACTCAGTGGCAATGTAACATTTTACAGATTCACATCAGCTGAAAAATGTGGCCACTTTCCAGCTTTGAGAACATTAAACTTTTTTTTTAAATAAAATATTTTGTTCTGATGTTTTCAGAGTAATACTTATTGATTTTTTATTTTAAAACTTTTTTTTCATTTTGAAAGTCTTCATTCAATTCTGTTACAAAAATCCATTCCTTTTTAACCTAGGTAAGCCAAAATCCCATCTCAATCAAAATTAAACTCTTTAATATTGAACAGAGCATTTTGTGTGACTCTGAGCCAGTATTCCTTACTTTTCAGCTCACCAAAAATTTTGAAAATGTATTACTTTTGGTGAGCTACGAGTATATATTTAAATTATTCACCAGAGCTGCGAGGAATGGAAAAATTAGATTGTCTCACAGCTCAAATCAGATGCCAGATCTATAGCTGCAGTAAATCAGCATAGCTTTGCTGGTGTCAGGCAAGCTATTCAGTTTTATGCAAGCAAGAAATCCAGCTCAATTTAAGTATTTGGTTCAGTGGGACTTTGTAGATGTACTCTTCAGGTGAATGTGGCTTGTAGCAGAGATCCTTGAGAGGGAAGACTTGCAAGACAAAAGTGTTATCTAACTTATCCATGGCATTAACATGGGATGCCTGTGTTTTCAGTACTAAGTACTAGTATAAATCCTGTATGCGTGGCCATGTATTACATGAATTTACTTCTATACTCCTTCACTAGGAATATTAAAAGTTGCATGACTTCCAAGTCTTTCTATGTGCTGTTGATTAGCATTCCACCAGGATCACTAACCTATTAGAGTGTCTGTCACTATTGGTGGAAAAGAGTCTTTTATTTCCTTCTCAAATGATTTTGCTTTTCTTCAATGGTGTCCATAGCAACACATACTGGTAGTGATGAGTCCCTGATTCTGTTGCAGGCTTTCCACAGCAGTGTCTTGCCAGTAACAACAGTTGACCCGACATTGTAAGGCTGCTCAGAGGCACGTAGCCACGCTGGTTCTCCTGATGAATGGGAGGTGTCTTTCCTTACGTGGCACGTCTGTTCTGGTAAATGACATGACTGATTTCTAATCAGACTAGCATCTTAAGTTATTCTGAACACAATTATGGGAATCTAACTTTGGGAGGTCTTTTGACTGAAACTCCTTTTCTGAATGTATATGTGCATACAATGGTTCCTGTGAATGTGTGTAGCTACTTCTACAAGTATGAGTTTGCTACTCTAAGCTGAAAGTTAGCTCTAATAGCAAAGAGTCTGTGGAAGAGACTGTCCAGAATGCAGCCAGGGGACAAGGAAAACCATTTGTCCCTTAATCTTCTCAGTCTCCTCTCCCTGTTTTTAACCTTTTTGTCTAGGTAAAAGGCATTTCAAGGAAATGAGTAATCTGCATTACGGACTATCTCTGCTGCAGACTTTACATTAGAACCAACAATCCAACATCAAACTCAAATAAGAATGACTTCATTACCTAGGCTGAAGCTGGCAAGGAAGACAAAATGCTCTGCTGTGTGGTCTCCTGTGCCTTAACCTAATATTCAGAACTAATAGGAACAAATCTTGGACTTAGTAAGAGTTGGCTTTGTATCACAATGTGCATAGAGCAGGGACCAGATCCAGTAACCTTTCTTCATGCAAGTAATTCTTGCTCACATATGTAATCAATGGGATGATTTGCTTAGGTAAAGATTCTCTGCATGTGTAAAAGTGGAAAGGACCTGGACAAAATTCTGCAGTTTTTCTTTCTCTGACTCATACTTGTCTCTGGATTTGCTTTGTGTATGTATTGGCACTGTGGTTACCTCCAAGCCCCAAGTACATATCTGCAGTTCTTTATGTTGTATTTTGAATGCCAAATAGACATCCTGAGTTTCTCGTGCACCCATCGAAGAATCTGCATTTTGGAATCAAGAAGTCTTGACCAAATGCCTGTTGCACTAAATGAAAATGATGCGTGCTGACTGTAATACCCCTGCCATCTTCATTTGTGCTAGTAGTGCATCATTTCTGGTTTTCAATGTCATTTCTTCCAGGGACAGCCTCATCCTGGTGTCTTGGTGTAAGGGTCCCATCTGAGCTGGGGCCAAGCACAATGAATGTTATGTTAACAGATGGACATGACTGCAGTCAATAGACCATGCTTAAGTGTGAGTGTTGAGAGCAGAACTCACAGGTGGGAATGGCCAAATGTCTGTCTGTACTGTGGTTAGGGGGACATACCATTGCTAATTCTCCTGTGGGCTGACTTAACTGAAAAAAGAAATTCTTCCTTCACCACATAAGGAGAGGTTTTGGCCTGTTGGAATTGCCTGGGTGGTGCAAAGGAAGGTGGGGTGTAGAGAGACATTCTAATTAAGTCTCTATCCCCTTTTGTTCATATCTTTTTAGGAAAGCCCCCATGGAATAGACCAAAATAAGCTCCTACCCCTAGCTGAATAGGTTGTCAGGGTGCAGAACTATATTCTGCAGACTTATGCATGTGTAAGGGGTGTGTAACATTTTTGTCTGAATGGAGCCCTATGTTCTCATAATTTATAGTAAGTAATCTTATTTGCAAAGCATGCCCTTACAGTTTTAAAAAACAAGTTAATTGACTTGCATAAAAATCAAACATGTCAAAGTTTTCCATCTCGACACAAACACCACATTGAGCAGCACATTGCTACAATAGCCATGATGCAGTCTGGGCTACCTATTGAGATATTTCATAAACCAAAATGGAATCTTAAAAAGTTTGTCAGTTTTGCATACCTCTGAGTTGCTGAATTTAGGAGTCCATTACTCGACTAATTATACAATGTTTTATTTTTTTCCTTGTGTAAATAAACAAACTTGTGTCTGAATTTTGGCAAGGGGCACTAGAAGCCAATTAGAAGGTGTTCCCAATGTATTACAGTATTACAAACAAGATGCCTTTTCTTAGAAAGGCGAACACACCGTGTTTCTTTTAATGAGTGTGAAAATATACCAGTTGCTTAATCACTAGCAACTTATAGTTATAAGCATAAGTGAGTCCTTTCTCAGGAATGAAAAACATAGCTTAGTTTCTTTACTAACAGATGACATTTTAATTTAAAGCTCCAGTTTTTGTCTGGAAGAGCTAAAACATCTGAATTATTTGAGAGAGAAATAAGGGGCAGAGGGGAAGTACGAGAGAGTAGGCAGGATTTTCTTATCTGAGTAGACTTCACCCCCTGCTCGTTTGAGTGGTGAGGATAGTGCGTCCCCCACGGTTTGTGTCTGCAATGCTATCTAAGATACTGTGTCATTTCTAGTACAGTTCATTCTCTTAGTCTTGCCGCGCTTCAGCACTAAACTGGATCCAAAACTAAAGCACTGTTAAGTCACGGATGTACAGTTACTTAAGGGTACGTTATGCTTTGTGCATGTTGTAGGTATGGGTTGGAGCAAAACAGCATCCCTGAAAGAGCAAGCTCCAGGAAGCATGGTGACTCAGCTGTAGTTTCTTCCCATGATCCTCTTCTGGGTAAAAAACAGGGATGCAGCCTTAACCTACTTTGAAAGGGTAAAGCTTCCTCCTATGCAGTCTAGAGAAATCATAATACGCAGGCTCGTTGGGAAGCAATCAAAATATTAAGCTGGATAAGGCACTGGATAGAACAAATAGCTCCATATAGAGATCCTTTATCCTTGTTTTTCTTGAAATGTTTGTCTAGAAACATAAGGTTCACTTGATTTATGACTTGTTCAGCAAGCTCCAAATCAGATGGTGTTGCATTCAGAGCAGTGAATCTGTCAGCCTGGTATTACTCCACTGCAGCCAGTGGAGCGGTGCAAATTCGGCACGACGACACAACCCTAGCTGCTAGTCACTGGTATTATGGCAGGAGTATGTTACTTGTCAGCAGATAGAAGTGTGGAAGAATTTGGCCCATCATGATTTTCAATTCTTCTCATAAAAATAAAATAAGCCTTGGGAAAGCTCTCCAATGTTATTTAAAAATAGAAGAATGAGTGTTAGTGGTTTTATATGGATTACATAAATTACTAGTTTATTAGAAAGAGGGATAATTTTAAAAAGAGAGAATTTCCCTCGAAGGGAACGTTTAACTTCTTTGGGTTACTTTATGGATATTTTATTTTACATTTAAAAATAATTAAATTTTTTAAAGGAGAAATTTTCATTTTTTGTAAAATAATGCTTTTCCTGCTTCGGAGCTACACAGCCACTTGTGAGCCAGCCTCCATGCTACTCAGCACTAAGGCATGTGCTTGTGAAGCCATGGCTCAGTAAGTTATTGTGCGGAGCTTTGGTCATAGTCTGTGCATGTACTCTTAATTCAAAGCAAAGGTAATGTTGACTGACTTCAAAACCGAACACAGGAGATTTAATCCAAAGCCAGCTATACTGCCCAGCTTTAGCTATGTCAGGTACACAAGTTAGATTCCTAAGTTCAGTGTCCCTAGTTCCAGTTGAGTGTTGGGAGATGCAGAGTACAGTTAGCAGCCTATTTACTGCCTAACTTACTTGCTCTACAGCATGGTCAAAATTTCACATAGGCTTTGTAACATAGCAAAAGCAGTTCAGGAGCCCATGAAAGTTAAATGAGTGCAAATTGCCCGCTAAACACACAGCCTAACCCTTATGAGATGCAGGGAGTAAGGGCCAGCGATCCTGCCTGGAGTGGACTCCGTCTGGACATGTGTGCACCATCTCTTTGGCAACAAGGTGGTGGGGAGGCGCTGAGGATAAGAAAGCCATGGCTGGTGAACCCCTTGCATGCTAGGCAGGTTAGTGCAGAGGTAGATCAAAAGCAATTTCTGCTCCCTGCTCAGTACGAGGAGGGGACTGGGAAGGGGCTGCGACTAGTGCTGAGGCTACGTGACTCCCTCCCAGAGCTAGTCCTAGAGTGGTGCTGCTGGGACACAGCCCCTTTCTTCCTTCCTTCCCACCACTCACAATTTTGATGAAGAAGAAGAAGAAAACATAGAGAATTGCCCCTTTTGCTGTGATTTTTAATGGAAAGTTGGTCTTGTCCAAAAAATTGCTTTTTTTTCTTTTAGCAATGCATCTGAAAATATTCAGATTCAGATTCTGAAAAATTGTGAGGCTCTGATTGGGTAGCAAACTTTCTGTTAAAACCAGTAAAAAAAATCAGGTTTGCTTGTAAAAATTCTTTGGTTTTCAGTACCCAAAAGTGGAGGGGAAGAACTTTGTTCAAAACTAAAACATTTCAGCTTTCTGTCGCTGAAAACCAAAAAGTTGTCATTGAATTTTTTGTGGTGAAAGTAATAGTTTCTAATCTAGTCCTGAGATTTTCCAGGACATTTAGGGAATAGTAGGCTGTGCTCTGGATGGGGACACAGGAGGCCAGAGCTCAGTTCTCAGCTTTGTCAGAGGTTTTTGACAAGCTACATAATCTAATTGGGTATGTCTACATGCCCTGATAGAGGTGGCCCCCGGCTCTGCTGGAGTCAGTTCTGTCTGGTTTGGTAGAAAATAAAAGCCAGTTAACAAAGTGGCGGTTTAAAACCACTTCAGACAAGCTCAACTCCCTGTCATTGCTGTCCCCTCCTCAGAGAAACCCTGCCTCCTGCTCCTGTCCAGCTCAGCAGGGCATTTCTCCTCCTTCTCTCACTCCCTTCCCATTCACACCTGAGTCCCCGTTTCTGCTGTAACCCCCATGCTCCCACAGCTGATGGCCGGTGGTCGGGCAGCACAGCCCTGCCAAGGCTGCCCCTGACCAGGCTCGCCAGTGGTGCAGGAGCCTTGCCTTCAAGGGCAGCCTCCAGATGGCTGAAGCCTTCCCTCTCAATCACGCAAGACCCCAGGTGTCCAAAATGCCCAGTGGATTATCATGCTTCAGAAGGCATGATCACACCAATTGCCCACAGATAGTCTCTTCAGGCTGTCTGCAAGGCTCCATGTAGTCAGAAGACAGCCAGATCCTTACAGCCACTCTCAGAGTCACTTATCAACTGCTTTTCTGTCTCAGTTTTTCTTCTGTAAAATGGGAATAACGCTCTTGACCTTTTTTCTCTCTGTAGTTTGCTAAGGCTCTCTGACAGGGTCTGTGTCTATATATGCTGCCATGGCAAATTAGGTCCTTTTTGTAGCTGCAGAGACATGGCTGTTAAAGGTTCCTTGGTACTATTGCTAAGGAAAGAATATACATATGTCTAAATACTCTCTTTTGTTCAAATTTTTATAAGCATTTCGCTTTACTGGGAAAGATCCTCAACTGTTGTAAAATTGGCAGGCATCCACCAAAGTGAGAGCAGCTCACCAGCTTACACCAACTGAGGAGCTTGGCCCCAAAGTATGCTTGAAAAAAAAAAGTCTACTTCGTATAGGAATCCTTTTGTTAATACAATTAGCATATTTTGTGTTTACAGCATTTTTAAAAGTTCTGTTAAAAATAAATTCCTGAAGTCCTGGATAAATAAATAGTTGTACAGAAGAGTCCTCTGTAGCCATGAAGTTGCCAAAAATTATCAGTAATCCTCAGTCAGATGGAATGTACAGTTGGCAAGGGGATGGCAGGAAAAAGTCCTCATCAGTTCTGCCTCATATTCCCATACAATGAGAGATGCCAAGTTTTCCCGTTAGTGTCTGTGATGCAGTTGAAGATGGGAGTGTTTGTCATTAAGGAGACCTTGTTTTAGTTAAATAACCAGTGGAGGACTCAGTTCGGTTGCATATTTTTCCATCACTAGACGTTGATTTCACACGAGCTGCTTTATTTTGTTAGTGAAATTTGACCCACGTGTCTTCTCTCTCTGCATTTAACTCAATTTAGGTCAAAACATAGAATATGCAAATGAAGAACCACAAGTCCAGCCCACTAGTGATGTGGTTTTAAAGTCCTGAATAAAAATAAAAATTATTTACAGACTAGTCTGGAGCAATATATGCCTTGAAAACTGACATCCAGGATCCTGGTAGCTGACGTATGTATTTATTTAGGCTTTGACACTGCTAGGATTTATAATTTTGAGGGGTTTGGTTTTTTTGGAAAGTGACTAGTGTCTTTAAGGGCCTTTATTCTGTGTGATGAACTTCAGACAAATGAAACTGGCATGTGCTCTCTGCTGTCTGAAACGCTGCTTTATTTAAGCCCTATGCAGTAAAGCTTCAAGCTCTTGAGGAACCCCCAATCACTTGTCAATTCTGTGTATCTTGGCCCCTGGGCCCAGTACATCTAAGTGGGTAATGGGCCAAGAGCTGTTTTTATTTAAAACTGTGGAATTCCCGCTTGGTTCAACAGGAATTACACCTGTTCAACCAAGGGCAAACTTTCGCCCAGGAATTGAAATCTAAAGATACTGCTGCATCAGAGCCCAGTCACACCATGTAATCACAGCCTCGCCCACAGTTTTGTTTCAGAAGTATTACACCTACACCAGGCACACCATGAAGATGAAATAACAAAGTAGTAAGAAAATGGGGATCTGCTTAATCTGAGGTTCTCCAGTCTGTTTGACTGATCCAGCTCTGATAAATATACCTACTAAATGTTCCACCATTAGATTTATGTGATTGCATTGTTCTACGCCAACAGAAAAGTTATAAACATTTTGCTGCTTAGAAAAAACATCTGCTGAAAAGTTTAGTAGCTTAATTGCAAACTTTAGGTGTGTAGAGATGTTTAATAGTCAGAAGAGTGGAGCTGTAGTTACAGAAGTGACTGTGTCTGCGTAACACTTGCATCTTTTCAATTAGCCCTGAAGGTAGACGTCTGAGAACAGAAAAATTAAGAGAGACTGAAAAGATTTGCCATCAGTTCCATGATTAAGCTCCATTCATACTCAATTTTTCACTGTTTTCCTGACCACCAAACCATAAAGGCAAAGTCTGAACTGTTTAAGGACTAATACAGCCCCAGATTAAATTAGTATCTACATTATAGCAGCTACTTGCTCTGGCTGTCAAACATTAGTTTTACCCCAGAGAGAAGGTACAAAGAAAACAATGGAGGGTCTTCTGTATGAAACTCTGAAATCAGATACTAACAGTCATGCAGAGTTCTGCAGATGTAATACAATCTAACCTTTTCATGTTTAGACTAAACCATTTTCATTTAACATTATACATAGCGGAACAGCTTTAAACCAGCCACAAAGAAGTGACCTGGCATGTTTTGACTATAATAAGCATTGATTCCATGCCTATAAATTTTATAGTTGAATCAATTATACTCGTTCTTTATAGGATTAAAGAAAATGTTCCGTTTCAAATCTTTTTTATTCTCATGACAGCGAGAAACTGAAGGGGAAAAAAAGATAAATGAGTGAGCAACGCTAAAATTATTAAGAAAACATCTAGAGTGTTTTCACCTGGAATAAGAGCTGTCTAGATAGAATATCAGCCTGTGGACAGATCCACAAACATTGAAAATATTTCTTGTTTCCCATGAATTGAGAAAAGGACCGGCTGTGGTCTTTCATTACCCAGAACAGTTAAGGGATGACACTCAGATCTCACTGCAGATGGGCTTGTGCCATCAGACTCAGCACTGAGCGGGAAGGCACACGTTTTTCTGTCCGAAATAGTAGTCTGGGCTTTGGGGACAGCTCAGTTCAATTTTCGTCTCTGCCACAAGCTTCCTTGGGCAACTCACCTTTCATCTGACAGAGTATGAAATATTCAGGCCTGGTACTGTCGTTTTATAGAGTGTCCGGTCAACTGGGACTTTCAGTCTTTGGTGGGACTGCTTGAACACAAATCCTTATTATCTCTAACTGATACAATTAAATGATGTCTATGAAATGCATTGTTCTCCATGCTTTTTGCCTGTTGAGTGGTAGAGTTGCAAAATCAAGTAGTAGGGAAATGATACAGCTCTGAAAATCTTTGGTTTTGTGGTTTCTGTATTTGGCCACTGAAGATGTATGGGGGCTTTGAAGTACTTTTCAAATTACTTATCATGCTACCATTATCAAGCAGACATATTTCTAGTTGTTTGCAGAGAATTCACTAAGATATCAAAGGCTGTTGTTAGAGTTCATCTGCACAAAGCAAGGAATAGAAGCCAGAATAGAAGCTATTCCCATTGAGGCACATCTCATTCTGGTGTGAAAAGATCCACTTCACTACGCTGAAGTGAGATTATGAAGTAGCTTGTGACAGATATCAACAACACAAACCAGAACTCTTCACAGTCTCCAAAACTCAGACAGACTTGTGTACTACAGTAGTCTTTATTTACAAGTGCTCCGAGTAAAGTGCCAATCCAGAAGCGCTAAAGATTACATCATAATGTAAGGACTGAAATCACATCCTTGGTTTATTCAAAAGCAACTAGAACACAATTTATATCTTAAAGTTTGGGGCGTATGTTACAATCCGTGTTTCTATGTATCCACACAAAATTTTGCTTCAAGTCAGTAAAATCTAATATGTGACCCAGACAAAACCAGCACGGTGAGCAATAAATTTTCAGCCACAGGCAGTAAAATTTTGGTATGGGTGCACACCTCTGAAAGCTCTACTGAGAACTTAGAAACCCTTGGCTATTGCCTGTAGGATACAGTGTGGTGTGCTAATAAACTTTTTCACAGTGAAAATAGCCTTGAGCAACCAAGTGTGCACTCACCCTAGTGACAGAGCAATGTCTACCAGCGCGGAGGTGGGCACCATCATGGCTCCTTCTGCCGTTATCACCACCCAGGGCAGTATCTGCCCATGACTGCACAAGCATCTCTGCAGTAGCACAATCCCTGTTGTCAGTCCCTGTACTGCACAGCAGTACCACTTCAGAGCCCAGACCAGCTCACTCCACCCTGTGAGGGACCCTCTACATCAATGAAAGGTCATCCAAGGAGAAGAGAGAAGAGAAGCCGTTGGCTGCTCCTTTGCAGTTCCTGAAGGCCAAGGCCTGGGGCAAATGTAATTATTTTGAGTAATGGAGCGCAGTAGTTGATCAAGGTGGACTAATTTATGATGCTTGATTTTATAATTTGAGATTAATTATACTTCCTTCCCCCTGTCAATTACTCTAAGTACATGACAAAACAGTGCCCCGGCAAATTTCCATAAAATGAGGGGGGGTGAGCAGCTTCTTTGAAGGATACACCAGAAGTTTTACATGAAAAACAGTAAAACATCCTTGAAGTTTCTACAAGCTGCTGCTAGTGACTTTTCAGTTATTTTGACTGTGTTTTAAAGTAGATGAGATTTTTAAAAACTCTTCTGGCCTAAAAATCTGTGAAAAAATACTGATGTGTCTTTTCTTCCTTTGTTGGAAACAGTATAGTGCAGACAGTATTGTAAGCATCGTCAAAATAGCAAATATCAGGACAGCTGGGAATCCATGAGTAGCCAGGAATGCTGAATTTCTCTATACTCAAAACTGTGTATGTCGTTATGTTTGGTATCTCTGTGAGCATGGTTATCCAGTTCAAGAAAACACATATGCATGTATTACAATCCCATTTAGTCAGTGAAATTTTGTAAAGGCATAACCTTTAAGACCTGTTGATGCAATAAGCATATATTTAAAGATGCCCTTCAAAGATTTCCTGAACTCAGGCTGGAAACTGTGGTAAAGTAGTTCTGAGCAGGTAAAGATTGATTCTTTTTGTAAGGAGTTTTATTTCACCCACAAATAGCATGCCCTGGTTTGCCATCATTAATAGCCTAATATGGTGAGTGATAATGTAACATTTCCCTGATTGTTTTGTTTTTTATTTTTAGAATAGTAGCATTTATATAACAGTCTTGGTAGAGATTTAGGGTACATAAAACCCCTAACTGAGGCTACAGCTATTAACCTCATGTGTTGTGTTTATAAAAAGCCACTTTAATACGGTGCTGTATAAAGTATGTATAAAAAGAAAAATCCATTACAACCAAGGGGATTTTCAATGAAGTATTAGCCTGGTAAGAGGGTTAACAAGGTTGGTGCTTTTTTTTTCCTTTCCTTTCTTTTTTTTTAAATCAAGGCACAACTTAGTATAAGCAGTTAATGTGCAGTTTTGGTGCCACAGATTAAATTGTGCAGGCGAAAGTACTTCAGGGTTTTTGTAAAGACATATATTCAGTTCATTGATACATATAAATAAGATTATACCCTTTCCCCTGTATTTGCATTAGCCAAGACAAGTATTAGACATCATAATACAGAATGGTTATTCAGAGTTTGCTAATTATGGCTTCGTATCTTTAAATGAGATTATAATATGGCCAGCTCTGGATCCTGGTACAGCCTGACTGAGTTATGCTGTGACACTTGGAGGCCGCAGAAAAATAGCCTGGAAAAAAAGTTCACAAAATGTTTCCATATCAAGTTGGTAAGAGTGTGTGGGGTGGGGGCTGAAGAGAAAATGGATCTTAACCTCCTGGTTAGAAACAGTTGTCCCAGAGCTGGCATTTCTGATGCTGTCAGCTGGCAGTGCAGGTGCTGAAGGTAAATAACAGCAGACTGCATTAAACCTGCGAGTGAGGAATCAAGGGTGACTGCCTCCCAAACACTCCCATACTGTTCCAGTGATAGTGAAGCTTGTCCCTGCTGGCGTGCTTTCAAGGACTATCCCAAAGATTTCTGATTCAACTGAAGATGTGGCCATGCGCTTGTTATATTGGCTCTAGATTTCAGTAGACCTTTCCCAGTTCCGTGCTGGCCAGGATGGCCTTCAGATGTTTGAGCAGACAAAGCTCTGTGAAAAAGAGAATGTAGGCTGGGTGAATTTTTATTTTGTATGCGACTTTTATGGGGATGATGTCTACATATCATCCATTTTTCTTAGCAGCCTGTCAAGTCTCTGCTCTTCTTCCCATCTTCCTCCCTGTACAGTTTTTGAACACAGTCGCATCTCAGGCTTGCTGGATGGCAAAGGGAGCAGGACATTGCAATGGAGGTGGCTGACTTGTCCTTCCATTCCCTATTGAGCTACAGCCTAGCATGTTTAACATCATGTGTGAATCACAAATAACATCACAGAATTCAGTGTAACTGCAATAAGATCTGGAAGAAGAGACTCAGGCTACAGCCTGCCGTAAACTGCTCTATAGTGTTGCTCTGAGCTGTTGCTACTCACCATGCTTCACCCCAGAGCTGGCTGCATTTCAGTGATGAATGAAGCCACCCCTGTGTCCAGCATGTCTGTTTTGTTTTAATTCTACAGAGCTCTTTGGAATCTTCTAGGATGAAAGGCGCTATATAAGTGCGAGATTGTTGTTTTTATTTGGATTTGGAAATAGCCTTTCTGAAAATAGTAACTAGTAGATTAAATGCCAAACCAGGATGAGGCAATACCGCTTTGTACACAGAGAGGATTATTAGAAATATTTCTTTAGAATGATACCCAGAATGTGAATTACTCAACTTGCCAGGTTACTTATGAAACAGCAAAAGTTACAGAAGCATTTATGTAACATTGTTTTTCCAGAAAAATAGGTGGTGATTTTTCTCAGCAGTTCCGTCTGCTAAATGGACTAACATCTTGCAAAACTTCCTCACTGCTTTTCCTCCCAGAACTGCTGTAAGCAGACACATACAAAAGCATATCCATGCATAACAAAGAGCAATCTCAGATGTTTTAAGTAGGCAACTGGATACAAGAACAAGTTTGGACTATTTGATGGGTGAGAAAGGTCAGTTTGGTTTTAACTTCTCTGCATATAAATCATCTATGAAAACGTTTATTTTGCAAATGTCTTGAGCAGTACAAACAAGCAATACAAAGTTCAGTGATTTGCTGGGGAGGGGGGGCAAATTGGCCAAAAAGGTCTCTCGACATGCGTGGCTTCATCCTTGTTACACCAGCGCTCCATTACACCCCTCTGACAGCAAGCCCAAATTAGCCTCTTTCTGCACAGCAGCGATGTGAAGAGGTTCCGTGTCACCGCAGAGTGACTCTTGCAACGTTCACCTCCCTGGGTACAGCAGTATTTATAGATTAGCAACTGCTCCCTCTGCTTTTGGAAACACTGGCTGGAATGCTTAATATTTGGGGCTGAATTCTTCTAGAAATGTAATTATTTAACACAGAAGGAAAAAGGCTTAGTCAACTCAGAGTATTCACTTCTAGGCAAATATATGGGAGGTCTGTAGTGGTACAGTTATGTTATGCCTACTATTTAGTCTGCCTAATGGCATGTTCAATTTTGGGTACTGAGCTAACAGAGATCTCTTTCAGGGGGTGTATAATTTACCCCTTCAAAACAATGCTTCTTGATGCATGTTTTTTATAGTATTTTAAAACTTACTACAGAACAACAACAACAAAGAAACCCTCCTCCTTGGCTCCCCAGTAAAGCTCCAAGAGGGTGTTTATGTCACTCCTTTAATGGACATTTGTATTTTATGCCTTATTTTTAAAATGCATTTACAGATTTCTTTCTAATTAAATTTTATGGGTGAATTTACTGCTCATGAAGTAAGTGATTAATAATACTGGCTCGAGTCATTTGTAGTGGGGTAGGCATTATGCAAACTTCCCTGCGTGGCTCTGCCAGGGCATCTCAGTCTTGACCTATTTTACCCTGGAGAGCAGGCTGGCCAGTCGTGTGATAGTCATGGCATGTGGCGTGACTTTTTCATCACGTGCCACCAAGCAAGCCGCCAAGGAAGAATTTTCCTCCGCAGTGTCAGTGGCTCGCATGGTTCTGTTATTTCTGCTGCCGACATACATGGTGCTGTACTGGCACTACTAACAACAGGAGAACCTGACTGGGAGCTCTGCACTAGGCTCCCATGAAAGCAAACAGTAGCCTAACCTGCCTGCCACTTGGAGAGCATCTCAAACTTTGGTACCTGAATAACTTCAAGGATGTAAATACTCTTACTGCCTTTAAGAGGAGAATCATCTTCTTAAAGTCAAATATGTGCTGAAGTCATTTGTTGCCCATGAAAGTCAAAAACCAGTAGAAGCAGTAAGACAGGGGAGGTGAGCATGCCAAAGACTTGGAATCAAGTCATTAGAAACTAGAAATCAGTATATCACTAATCTGTCTATATTAAAGCATACCTTAGAAATGCAATTAATAAACAAGATTCCCTTCTTAGTCCTTACCTGCTATTCCTTGAGAATCCCATATTTTTCGTGTGTTCAGAGCAACTCATGACAAATACTAGGCCATTTATGACAATGTGACCTGAAGTAATTATAGGAATAGCTCCATTTCCAAAAGCTTGTAATGCCCAGTGTATTTCCCAGTGACTTGTTCCCTGTCTTGAAATGCACATCAACTTTCATGGCTGTAATACAATTCTGAGTCAGTAATGTGGCATCTTCAGAAATCTTGCCAATACCAAAACCATGAAGTTATACCAGCTCTGAAAGGTACGGATCTGAGCTTTACTCGGTATGAATTTTGAAACCATAATCTTGAGTATCACTTGTTCTTTGACATTTTCTGTCTCACAGAAATCCCCATCTTTTATTCATCTGGAAAGGAACCTTATCTTTGCAATGACTGTCACAATAGAGCATTTCTAGAAAGTAAAATTCCCTGTGACAGCTGCTCCAGTCTTTCTCTTCCTATTTTTAGGCAGCGGACACATCCCTCAGCTGATATGATCTCAAGTAGCACTATTAGTTAAACTTAAATTTTCAGTAGCCAGAGTTTAGCCCCAACCTTTTAAACATTTCTTTCAAATACACTTTTAACTGTGACAGTCTTTGGCATATTTCATTTACATGCCTGCTACATTTTTGTAAAATAGGCCCTCTTATTACCACATACTTTCTATTAGCAGTGTTGCCAGCGCTCTTAATACTTAGTGTTTATACATAAAGGCTTGGCCTTGCAATTTCCATGAAGACATTAGAATAGTAATTTTCAAGTTTTATACTTAAAAATATATCTCTCACTGGTGTGGTTATAAAGGTTGGACACATTTCTTAGGACAAGAAGGCAAACAGAGATCAATAAATATTTACAAACTGTCATAGGAGGGTGTTTTTTTCTAAAAAGACATTATAATTCTGAGTCTGCTACATCATTTCTTCAAAAACTTTGTAATGCTGTAATAAATATAAATTACCATCAGGAGGCAAAAAGGGCTCTGGACAGAATGAAATGATGCTACAGTTATATGAAGAGAAATTAACTGCAGTATATAAATAATGCCTGTGCTGCTTGACCAGACTAAACCAAGCCTCACACAACTCATCTGATAATGCTATTATTTGTTGTTTTATTTTTTCTCCCAGAGAGAGTTCTGGTAGTCCAGAAAAGTCTAATGAAAAGTCTCATGTAAAGAGTAATGAGACTCAATGGAGATTTAAAGTAATGCTGGTTAGTACTGTAGGGTTAGACCAAGGACGGTTGCTGAGACATTTTTAGAAAACAGAAGTTGATAGAATAACACTCGTATAATTGATAGGTGTTCCTCGGACACCAGAATTGATGCTGGTACAGCAGCAGGTTGCTGCTGGAATAGGCTTCTGCAGGGTGATAGTCTATAATGGGATTTGAAGTATGGACTACATCTACACTCTTAAAACTGAGTTGGGGTACTGAACAGAGACTCTTGTATTGCAAGACTTCATATGGACCAGTGGTACACTCTGGGATGTACTTACTGCATTATTTTCAGCACAGATTTTAGGCTACTTCATAGGGAAGTGGCTATTTACATGTGAAAAACGCAGCAATGTCTTCCTAACCACAAACAGGATTTCCAGTGAATAGTTAATGTTAGGCAAAGTAGGCATCTACAGTAAATAGCAATGTGGTTACTGTAAGTGCATATTTTATAAATATATATATATATTGCACACACATTTTCTTTCCCCTTTTAAAAATTTAACTTTAAAATCACAGGTTACCAGATAGGATCTTTATTTCTAGGGCCTTATATAAATGAATTTCATATACTGCTTGGAATATATCTATCTCACAATGATTAAACTATAATGCACTTTATTACACATTGCCTTTAATTTATTCATACCATGTTCTGCAAGACAATCATTATGGAAGTTGCTTATGAAGAACATTCCACTAGGCAAATGAAATGCCGCTTGAATATCTTAAGGAAAACTCTGATTAAGTTAAAAAACTGATTGATCATGTAATAGGTTTTGTTTCCTGGTGAAAATTATGCTGTCTGCACTGAGTCGCTAGGGTTTTTTACAATCAGTTGTTGCAGAACTCCGTAAAGAACCTTCCATCAGTCCTCCTCCTGGCTTTCACTGGTGTAAATCCAACCTAAAACCTGGTAAACGAAGAAGAATCTTCATGAAAGATTTTAACATTTGCTCCTTGGGAAAGTGTAAAGAGTGACCATCACATAGGATTTTGCAGAGAAAATATTTACCTGCAATAGCATTGATGTCTCAGTAACTGTGAAGAGCATTCTCCAATGAATAGTCAATGTTTGGCTTAAACTCAAGTAGCCCAACAGCTAATTCAAGTTGGCAGGTTTTGTTGACCCGCAGACCTAATTATTTACACTCTCCAGGTATTGTGACCTTTAAGGAGCACATTTCAGATTGAAGTAAATGGATAGATGCCAATTTACACCAGCTATGGAACCCGTCCTTAGTTTTACACCCTGTTCTTAAACATTCTGAGTCAAAACCAAAGTACAAGGGTTCATGGAATTTAAGTAATATCTGGATGTGCTTCTGGATCCATATCCCAGATAGCTTGGCCCCTTTCCTAGCCTTCCCTTCCATCATTATGAGCTTCAGAAGATGTCTTCAACATAATAGTTTATCCCTTCAAAAAGGCAGTCATTGCTGTTTCAGTAATTCCTATCTACATAAAACATTGTTTGACGAGGCCTAGTCCTCTGCTGGTTAATACTGGTGAAAATTGGGAGTAATGTCACCCACCTGGCTACAAAAAATTGAGAATCTTTGCTAAAGACCTCACCTAAGGAAGGAAGGGGAGTGCGTAAGGAATATAGCAGCACAGAGCAAGTAAACTGTAAAGCCAGAAAAAGCACTTATGTTTTCCAACATTCTCTTAGTACCCTGTCCACTGGACTACACAGGTGTAACTAGGAGGCTGCATTAAGCTGTAAACTAAATCCATGGGAACTCAGCATAGAAGAGCTAGCCAGAGTATCAGGAGCAAAACTTTGTTGTTGGAATTTGAAGGGCTCTTTTGCCAAGTTCACAGAGCACTTCTGGACTGCATGTAGAGCACTTAACTGTGAAGCTGGCTCCAACCTCTAGATACTAACAGACAATTCATCTTTATGCCTTGAGCAATAGTACACCTACAGTGAAAAACTCTGGAGAAATATATGGGTATTAGTGCAAAGAACTGCAGCTGTCCAACACATATCAACTGGGAGTATTAGAGTACTGCATTGGTGAACTTATTGCAGAAAGTCATCAAATTCTGGTCATGAGAATTTGATCCATTTTCTTACAAGTAATCACAGTAGGGCAGATGAGAGCATTTGAAATCTACTTATTTAAAAAATGGAGCCATATTTCTAGACTCCCACTCTTAATTTTGCCCACGTATTGCTACAATAAGGATATCTAGATACACCTAAAGATATCAGTTTGAACTGTGCAGATTTAGCCCGTAGAAAGGGCATAGCACTGATCTACAGTCAGTGGAAAGATTTCAGGGGTTCCTGACTCAGTGTGTGACATGGGTGCTTTGAAAAAAGCAATGACTACCACTAACTGCAACTGTCGTATTATTTTTCCATAGAAGAATACCAGTTTATCAAAAACAGATTTCGAATTTTAATTCAACATTCTGCTATTTAGGAAGGAATTTTGGATCAAAATTGGAGAAAGATAAAGTGTGAAAGAAACTGTTCCTTCCACTCATTTCAAAATACTCAGTAATGTGGTAGCTGGGACAGTTACTTGGAACATGAGATAACTGGCTTCTAATCCCTCTGATTCAGAGATTTAAAGCTTATCCAGCAGCTTCACACTAATTGTTACTCTGAAATTGTTAGCTTTTTGGGTTTTTTCTCTGATTTTTGCACATGAAAATTCAGAGGGACTTACTTCTGTTCTGCAAGAAATGCTTAAGAGTAGGTGCTAATATTTAACAATTCCTACAAAATACAGTTCTTATTTTCTAGCCTGGATTTCTCTCTGAAGCTCTCCACATAGCTGTCAAGATTAGTTTCTGCACTCTTCCATCCCAGTTTCATCTTCGAGTATGCATAGGGCCAGGGAACCCTAAGTGTATCTATTGAGATTTCTTAGCAAACACAAAATTAACTTAGTTACACTATACAGGAAAGACTAAAAAATATAAAAACATTCTTATTATTTCAAAGTCATATTTTTATCAATTGGCTTTAAACTTATAACCATGTGTATGAGGAACTGGGTGTGCCAATCCCATTAACAATAATGGGAGCAGAGGGCTTAATTCTCCACATACTATGCTGAAAATGTGCCCCCTTAAGAATACTGTGTGTGTAATTGATTTGGGCTATTTGTTTGAACCTGCCAAATGGATTTCTTGAATATTTGTAGCTAGTTTTGAAAGCACTCCCATCCTCAACCAGACACACACGTTATTAAAGGATTTGATTTGACATTTAACAATTTTGTATATTAATATTACCCTCTTTTTCCTAAATCGCCATAATCCTCCTAAATCCTAGCATCAACAGTCATTACACCAAAAGAACAAGATGTTGCTGGTGTCACTGTGTTCCAATATTGAATTTTGTATGAGCTTGGCTGATTTGGACAGATTTATATTCTGCTATTTCCTGAACTGTGAGCAGGACCTTGCAGGTTCAGCTCTTTGAAAACATTCACATAAACAATCTCACTTCATTACTTTGAATGAAATAGATTCAGTGGCATCGGCTAGAGTGGTGATATTCTGCGACACAGAAAGCTATCTTTTTGCTCTCAGTCCTGGCTATATAAGACTCAACCGTGGGTACCAATAGGCTGGTACGTGACGGAGAACTGATCTCAGATATAGTAAGGATTCACGTCATTTTGAGGGACTCTGGCTTTCAGCTGTTTCAGGTGAGAATGACAGTAAGAAGCTTAATTTCAGTTGATGTAATGATTGATAGTTCTTCCCATAGTCAATGTGAGTTGCAAACCAGAGAGTTCAATGGTTTTTCCCCAGCTTTTTCTAGGACTTTTATGACAGGTCTTCATTCTATCTCACAACACTAAAGTGCTTTTCGTGTCGTCTCATTCTATGATCACAAGATATAATCTATGTTTTGCCATCCTGCCTGAGTGTTGCATCACTCAACAGATATTTCCATTGCAATGAATTGGGCTACTCAGAAAATTTATGCTATAGCTTCAGGTCTGGGTGCAATGAACTGAACAGGATTCACTTATCAAGGGACTTCCAGATTCCAGTAGGTAGAGTGAAGAATGAATGTTGGCTCTAATTTTAGAGTCACTAGCCAAAACAGCAAGGTCAACATAGCAGGAAGATGTTGTAATTTGCCACTGGTGTAAACCAGCGGTAAGTTTCTACCCAAAAGGACCAAGAGGAAGTAATGAAAGAATAGTGACTCAGGGGTGTGTCTCTGAGTCACAAATGCCCTGAGGATTATCTCCAAGACAGTGCAATTAACACTCAACCCCTTGTTTGAGGCTGTGCCTAAAGGTACAATATACCCTGCATGATGAAGATTGATCTACCCGTTCTGAGTCATAATTGCTGTTGTATTAAGTGAATGCTAATCCCAAAGTCCAAATGTTCAATATAGTAGTACAACTCAGCCTTTAGCAGAGAAATTTTTTGAGACATGAGAATACCTGAAACTTTCTGTGGAAGATATTTTACTCTTTCTTTCTTTTTTTTTTTTTAAACAGTTGTCAAACACACTTCAAACCCAGGTTGAGGAGCTTGGAATAAGTTAATTTAGGTACCATTGAGTGTTACTTATAGCAGAGTCCCCCAAGAAGTGAATGAAGAACTATGTTTAGCACCATCCATTTATCTGAAGTGTTTCTTTGCAGTGTATTTAGCCTTATGTTGACATTATAGTGTTTTCCATGCCTGATCGCATCTCTCCAGGCTGTATCTATGACAAATGCGAGAGAACAGCTGACATCCTAGAGAAAGGCCTGTCTTCCCATTCCCTCCCTTGGTCACACTGCTCCTAACTAAATACGCCACACCGAGCACCTTTAGGGAGCTCTTTCTGACCCCTTTTGCCTTTAGCTGTTAGTTCAGACTTGAGACATCTGGGACCTTCTAAAGCTTGTTCATCATACAAACCAGCAGTAACTACCAGTATGTGTACAAGTCTTCTTTTTTCTTTTTCTTTTTTCCAAATACACCATACTACTCAGATTTCTGTTATGATTCATGGAAAGACCTTGGGTCTATGATTCACATATTTTAAAATCACCAATGTTATGACCTTTATTTCCTAACGTTCTGACAGAAGTTGTGGTCTCGGTTGTGTTTTGTAGTTTCCTCCTATTAAAATGCCTTTAGAGAGTTGTGGTTGAGGTTGTTATGTAAAAAAGGACTCTCACAGTTAAGATGACTAAGAGTGTAGCTTATTTACTGGACTCAACAGGAGTGAGAAGGGCTGCATTAGCAGCCCAGGCATTAGTTTTTCTAAGACTTTAGGACAAGCAATTCAAATCTCAGTAGCATCTCCTTAACCTTTTCTGCTTCCAAAGCAAATGAATTAAGTATCAGAGAGAAGTGGGATGAGAGCTTAAAGTCTTCCCTAACTGATCAAGAACATGTACTTTTAACAAAAGAGAGAGATTTTTTTTAGCCAAAATACTGTGTTCTTGCTGATAGCATTAGGAACCGGCTGTTAGTGTTGGAGCCTCATGGACCCCTAAAAGAATGAAAGTGGCAATCTGGCTGTTAAATATTACCCCTCTGGTAGCACGGCTGACTTGCCCATGGTGTATGGGGTGACACGGTGCAGCTGGCAGTGCCTGCCTCTATCCTTCTCCATTTTCATGGCACAGTTACCTAATCCATTTTCTACCCTCAGCAGCTACAGCTCAGCATAAAAGTTACATTAGCAACTTCAGGAGTAAGCCAGAAGATAATGGCTCCAGCGTTGTGCTTACGTAGCTCCCTGCACCTCCTTCTATCAGCTGCCACTGGCTCAGTCACTGCTAGGGAGAAAAAGGATTTCCCCTGAAAGTTAGTTCTCCTGAGGCCAAAACATTTTTGTGACATGGTCGGTATGTGAAAGAGTGATACACAGCAAATAGTCTTTGTGTGTTACTGCAGAGACTATTTCGAGGTTCCTGTATTATAAATGTTGAAGAGACAGTATTTCTTGGGAGGTGACATGCAGTGATATTGTCATATTCCATTCCACCCTCTCCAGGTTAAGATGCAGTATTGCAGTCTTGAAGGAAATTATTTCCCCTCTACAGTCTCAATCTTTTCATCTGGGCTTGCATGTTTGATTTACAAAAAGTTTGAATTAGGCAGGAAAAGAGAAAACTCAGAATGAAGGGAGCCCATAGGGGAATCATGGAATCATATAACAGTTTGGGTTGGAAGGGACCTTTAAAGGCCATCTAGTCCAACTTCCCCTGCTGTAAGCAGGGACATCTTCAAGTAGATCAGGTTGCTCAGAGCCCCATCCAACCTGACCTGGAATTTTTCCAGGGATGGGGCATCTCCCACGTCTCTGGGCAACCTGGGCCAGTGTCTCACTCACCACCTTCAGTGTAAAAAATTTCTTCCTTATATCTAGTCTAAATCTTCCCTCTTTTAGTTTAAAGCCGTCACCCCTTGTCCTGTCGTAAAATAATATCTCTCTTGTATTTATTTGAGCTGAGCTTAATTACTGTGTTAACAGCCTGTCTTTGGCAGCACCACTACAGACCTGTCCCAGCTCCTGGGGGGAGCAGGAACTCACCCACCTGAGCCCACCTCATCTCGTGCATTTGCTGCACAGGCCTCCAGCACCGCGTCCAGCCTGGACCTGGCTCCTGGAGCAGGAGCTGTGCACAGGCAGCGGGGTCCAGCCCTCACATGTCTGCCTCCTCTCTCCCTGCTGGGCGGCTCCTGCTGCCTCGTCACCTGACTCAGCGCACAGTTTCGTCCAAGGAGGGATAGACACCTTGCGTGGACTGCTGTAAGAGAGACCGCCAGGGTCAGGGCCACTGTGTGAAAAGGGAGTGAGTAGAGCAGCAACGTCAATGTTTGTGTTTTTGATCAATGTGGTTATTTTAAGATTTTCATGTTCCTAAAAACAGTACATAGCCCTTTATTATATGTCAACAGTCTGCGGCTTAGCTCTGTTAGCTCCACTGAGTTCTGCAGGTTCCATAAATATGAATCATATAGGGCACTTATAAAAAAAAAAGGAGGGCTGATTTATGCTTATTTATTCTGTACAACTATAAACATCTGTGTAGAAAATAAATATGAGCACTGAAGAAAAAAAAACACTTCACCCTTCTTCCTTCCCCCCCCTTATTTTTAAATCTTACAAAGGCAGGCCATGTGGTCAACATCTGGAATGTATGTGGGACTTATTCAAATGAGCTTTAGTGGTAGTTGCCTTGTGCCAGGCTCCTGAAGTGGCATGGAGGAGTGAGAGCCTGCCACAGCTGTGTCCATACTATGCTCTCGTGCATCACATCCACATTCCAGTCATCTTCTTCTTGCTGGGTTTGCCACTGGTGTCCTACAGGCCTGGTGGAATGTAACTCCATCTGTTTCCTATCAAGTATCTTTTGCATGTCCACGGTGACATGGCCCACTGCAGAGACACAAGTCCAGCTCATTCCCGCAGCTCCCTAGGCAGTGCCTGGGAGGCCGTGGCACTGACGGTGAATTGCCATCAGATAAAGTCTGTGCCCATTATGCTTGGGCTGGTGGCTTCTCTTCAGGCTCTGCTTGCCAGAAGTGCACATCACAGGCTCCAGTTTGCCTTTCACCATGCAGCCGAGTTTGTCACACCCTGCCATGCTCTAGCTGGCTTCACTGAACTTGAATAAAGGCAATAGAAAAATGTTTCTTGGGTAAAACGTATTTATTTGCTGCTTTCTAGCCTTTTAGCTAGAAGTCCATCAAGACACTTCATCCTGTGCGGGTAGGGGCTACATTTTGTATCAGATAGTTGGGTTTGGGTTTTTTTCCCATTACTATCAGCTAAGAGTCAGTGTCCATACTTCTGGAAGACTTTGGCAAAATCTTTCTGTCTCCTTTGCTACTGTGAGAAGAATCGTGGAAAAAACACTGAAATTAAACAGACTTTCTCTCCTGACCTGACAAACCTTGTTCCTTTTCTTCCCAAGTCACCAGGCATCTTAGAAGCTGGATCGTGAATGCCTTACTCACATCAGCGGCTCATTACATCAGTCATCCCACTTACGTTCGTGCTAGACTAATACTCTCCCTATTAACTTCAATGGGAGTAAGCCTGTGAGTAACTCACCGTCCTGAGCTAAAGCTTGGCAAGCCAGCCCTAAATATGGAGCAATTTGTTCTGTGAGATAAATAGTGAGCGAAGCGACTGTGGTTTCATCAGCTGAGCTTACTGGGTTGGAAAGAGATGCGTGAAGACCGTACTGGCCATCCCCACTGCTTCCAGCTTTGCGGGCAGCGGGAGCAGAGCCGGGCAGAGGCGCGCAGCTGCTCCGGGCTGGGCTCCCAACCCCAGGCACGGTTTAGGGGGGAACCAAAAAACAGCCACCCCATCCATCGCAGAATGAGGGTTTTCAGCAGCTCTATTGGCTCCTCTCCTCGGAGCAGTTTGAAACTTTTTGACAGTTTAGTAGCTCAGCGACGCGATATTCCCGCAGCCCGGAGCAGGAGGCGGCTGAGCGGGCGGCAGCCGGCTCGGCTGGGCTGGGCTGGGCTGGACCGGACCGGGACGGGGCGACGGGGCGCCGCCGCTCCGGCAGCTCGCTCCGGCAGCCCGGCCCTCCCGCCACGGCGCTGCCTGGAGCACAGCCGAGCCGGAACGGGGCGAGCCCCGCCGGGACGAGCCCAGCCGGGTCCCCGGTGCTGCGGGGTCCCCGGTGCTGCCGGCCCGCCGGTGCCCTCTAGCGGCGGCGGGGCCGCCCTGTAGCGGCGCGGAGCTGGGGCTGGGCCCGGCACACAAAAAGGAGCCAAAGCTTTCCGTGGTGCAAGGCGGCGTTACGCCGTTGGCTTTATTGCTAATTGACTCCAGCTGAGGATCTGGCCCAGCTTGTTCAAACAAATTAAAAACGATGCAAATCAGCCACAAGTACTTGATGATTTCACTGTGCTAAGGGGAATACAACTATTTGGCACTGGGTGTGCTGTCAATGGGAGGATTGCTAAGTATTTTGCAAGCGCAGCACTTTCTAAGTGCAAAATGGCTCACTTATGTTAGGGCTGATCAAAAATATTTTGTCAAAACTGTTTTTCAGCAGAAAATTGAATTTCTAAAAAAAAAAACCCATCTCTTTTACAATGGAGATCTGCTTTTGCAGAATAAATATATTTCCCTCGAGAACAATTCACCCAAAAATTTTAAACTTCTGTTTACAGGCTCTTAGTTTCTGTTGAAATTATTCATATTTTGGTTTTGAAAATAAAAAGTTTGCATTTCTGCAGCAGAGGAGGAGTCATTTTCCATACAGGTCTATGAATTAACTCTCATAAAACCCCAGCCAGCAACACAAGCATAGTTTTCTTTTTATGGATGAGAAGCTGAGAAGCAAAGAGGTTAAGTGATTTGGCTCCAATCCCTACAGGCACCATTAAAAGCTCCTGGCTCCCAGTTCTGTGCTCAGAATGTTAGATCGCATGACATATCTTTGTGAGGCAGTTAGTTAAATGCTTTCAGACTTCCTTGGATTTCAACGGGAGAATCAGTCAGTCTACCAAGAACAAAAAGAATGATAGAGTAGTCTTGCCTCAACTCACCCAGTGAGTCCTCAGCAGAATTAGAGCTAGAACTTTTGACTCTTAGTTCTTTGCATTACACGTCACACAACATGGCTCACCATACAGAAAACTCACACTTTCTTCTGGCCCATCTGGGCAGATCTTATGTCTTAAGATGGAACAGTCGTGGCTGTTCCATGGACAGTGGTATTTGCCTTGGATTTGAAATCTAGTTGATAGCCATAATTGAAAATTAGAACTGTTGAGTCTTACTGAGTAGTTAATAGTACAATATTACACTATCAGTCACAAAATGGTGATGGTCAGCCACAGGGAAGAAATCAGCAGACTAAATAGGCTGACAAGGTGACTGAGGGTGTCGGTCATTTCTTGGTTAGAGCCCATGAGATGAAGCTCCTAAACTGTATTTCCAGTCTTGGTACTTTCATAATGTCTAAAAATGGTTAAATCATAGCATTTCCTTATACCTCAGTTTTCATATATGCTTATAAAGTGTTTCCAAACCTTGTGAGAGAGCAAGGTCTTACTAAAAGGAATGGTATTTAGCTGGGCAGAAACTTAGGTCAACCACTCTGGCGTTTTTTGTGTATTCTCTAAAACTACAAGATGACCTCCCACCTGTACTCTAGACTTGCACATGTAACTCCAGAAGCCCACATCTAAAGATAGGTTCCCACTGTAGTTAGGCATCATAATTTGAAGTGACCTGGTTTTTAGTGATTTCCATTAACATGTCTCTTCTCAGATGTTTTGAAAACTGAATCACTTTGTATATTGACTGAGTATCTCACTGTGAGCAGCCAAGATGGAAAATGTTACTTAGATTCTTTTGTACACTGGAAAACACAACATTTGTTCCTGGGTGGTACAGATCTTTTCACTCAAGCAGCTGTGTGTGTTAATAGTTTTACACTAAGGCTTTATTATCTTCATTCATTATTTCTTTTAGGACTCATTATCCCTTCCCTTGACATTTTTCTTTTATTCTGGATGCGTATCTTGATAAACCAGGCTGAGGAACTAGACTATATTGTATTGTATTACAGTTGCATTACCAGGTTGTAATACTACTATATCTTCTTACTTTGCCAATCAAGTAATTTGTAAACTGTCTGGAGTACAGTGATTTTTCTACAAATAGCTGGTGTAGTGATCTCACTAACAAACTCAACTTGCATGATTATCATGTTCAGGAGAATTCACAGTTTGGCAGGAGCTGTGCAGGAAGCACTGCATCCAGTTCAGAGGCCACTGACCACACCGTACCTTTTATCACAGGAGCCAATATAAAGAAGCCTTTTTTTCCTCCTTTTCCACTTCAACATGAGTGCTTTAAAAATACAGTTCAAAAAATGTTAGTGATTTATTTTTAATTCACAATAAATGGTTTAAGGAGTCCTTACATTCTAAATACCAGTACTTTTTTATGAGCAGCTTGAAATGGTTTTTGCTGTTCCTTAGCCAGTTTGTGGAGTTGATAAATATCACTGAATAGCCTAAATTTTAGGGAAAAAAAAGAAAATATACATTTTTGCCACACAAAATGTTTAATCCTATTTTTCTTTGAGCTGTAATTTCTGGTTTTCCCCCAGCAAAAAATGACAAATATTCTTTGTGTCAGGGCCCTATGTGCACTAACAGGCCTTAATTGCCCCAACCAGCCTCACCTGGGGCCTCCCCACACTCCCCTACCCATGGGTCCAGGAGCTCTAAGCTCAGCTCTGGGCCCTTGTTTGACCTGTGCTGTTGAAGTGCCTGTCTGCAGCTCCATCATGGCTCTGGTTGGCTGTGGCTCCCAGAGATCTGGCCCTTGCCTTGCAGACTGTTTTCCCTGCTTGGTCTTGGACTTGCCTTAATGCCATGGACTCACCTAACAGTCCCAGGACAATGTCTGAACCTGGTTACCCTCACCAGAGTTGATCCTGACTTAACTTTTCAGCTTGACGTCATCACCATGGACTCCCTGATCATGTGAACGCTTGGCTGAAGCTGGCTGCAACCCTGGGCCTGCCCTGCTCGCTTTGCTTGGGTGGGGCAGGGCAGTGGCTGGCAAGGTCACAGCCCCACCAGCCTTATTATCATTTCCAGCCCCGCATCCCTCAGGGAGCAGCCAGCCCAGTTATTTCAAACACTTGGAAGCTAGACAAGTGTTCATCTGGCTGTTTTATTGTACGCTTCCTTTTCCTTGATAGTGGGGAGATAGGAAGAGTAGGCTACTAATGCTAGTAGTAGTAGTAGTAGTACTAATGCTATTCTTTCCCTCCACTGTCTGAAATATAGACATTTTGAATGTTCTAAGTTGAATCTATATAAATAGGAGATTTAAAGAAACACAGAAATTATTTATGCAGTAGCCTGATAGGAAAGTTTGAAATTAAATTAATTTCTTGAACCAGTGATTCCCTACACACTGAACCAAGTTTAAAACTTTTTTAATGCATATTTACCTCATTTGGAAAAGGAAACTTCTAGTAATTCAAGCAGTTTTCATGCTGCTCCTCCAGTCTGTTAACAGGTGGCTAGATAAATCGGCTCCTTCGAGTTCCTGGTATTTCTGCTGTTTTGAATCGCAGACTTCATGTTGGTACCACCTACTTTGCCCTTCCTGAGAGGCTTATGTAATTTATCGCACTGAAGTCACTTTTATTATCAAGTCAGTTCACATTTGGTAATTTCCAGTTAGAATTGACCTACTTTCCAACTCTGATAGCAAGCAGGTGAACATCTTGGTCTGGATACACCTGTAGATGAGCCTGGGACTGGTATCTAACCATCCACTTAGTGAAGTTTAGGCAGTGTAACATATATTGTATACATTGTGTAACAATTCCTGGGAAAGTCCAGGTCACTGCTTTCTTAAAAATAAACATAATCAGCCAAGAAACGTAGTTTTTCTGCTTCAATCTAAGGAAATACAGAAATAACTTTGAGTTACAGCAGTATGAAGTGATGAGTTGCTAGCTGCTAGGGGAAGGTAATATATCACGTAGTGGTGTCCATCACTGAAATACTCAGCAAACATCAGCCCTCGTAATCCCTCTTTCAAAGGCACACGGAGGCAGAATTAGTTTAAAATAGACTATGCTGTGACTTGTCCAGAGCCTGTATTAAGTCACTGGCAGATGCGACATGAACCCAGGCTTTATCAGTCCTGTTACTGTGCACCCAGTTCCCCCTGTCTGGTATGGTGGCTTTGTCCTGTGTTTCTTGTCCTTGCCAGGTGCTGCCAGCTTGAGCCAGTAACCTCCATACTGGGAGGAACCGGGAAAAAGGCCTGATATTGGTGAGACCTAAGCTGTGAACTGGTGACCTGGATTGTTTCCATTCTTTGACATGCGATTTCTTCAGTCTCTGAAAAATACGGGCCTTGCCATCTCACACCAACACTAATGGAAGGAAAACAATATTCAGTGTATTTGAAGGTGAGGACAATGAGGACCACTGCCCCAAAACCTTGTTTCAAAAGTTTTGTGGGGGTTGGAGCTTTGGAGCCAGGAAAAGGCAATTTATCTAGGTTTTCCATTTCCTTTTTTTCAGCATGCTTTATCATAATTTATTATTGCTGAGGTCTATAAAGGAGTTGTGTAAGTGGCCAGAACTTTTTCTGGTGAAAACCACTAAAATACCCTGTAACTTGAGTAGTGTCATATTGATTGGCACAGCCTAGGCATGGTCTCTCTGGAATTCAGTGGAACTCCACTTGCATCAAAAGCAATTTTGGTTCAAGATGCACTCTGATTTGTGTTTAAGGTGCCTGGCAACATGGTAATGAGCAGCTTTATAAATGACTCTGTATTATTATCTTTATGTCTTGGTAGTAGTATTGTTATTTTTATGGTACTGTAATGTTTATTATGGCTATTTTATGGTGTAATTTGATTAGTGTGTTACCCTAATGTCACACAGAAAAGGGGAGGGCATTCCTGTCATACTTCTGAACACTACCCTTTCTGTTTTCATCTGAGGAACCCAAAGCCCTTTGGCGATCATTAATTGTCCCAAACCATATAAGTAAACTCAAGCACAGAGAACTTAAATGATTCCCCCAAGCCCACACAACAAGTCAGTGGCAAAGCTGAGAGTTAGACCTCAAGAGTCCTGACTCCCTGATGTCTGTGTTAACCACTAGAAAACTTTCCCATCACAGTAACAGCAGGTATAATAGAAATGAAGATTGCCACTTTGGAGTTTTTTAGGTCAGTTGTAATGAGAACACTCAATGTTTTATAAACCCTTTAGGCTTCCTGTTTAGGACTTGATCAAACCATAAACTGCTCGTTTAAATAAGCTCCAAAAACAAAATGTACTAGAAAGCTGAGGAGTAAGGAGACAACATCCAACAGCAAACTTATGTTTATTGCTCATTTGCTTTCCTTTCTGGGATGATGCCGTGTACTTAGATTAAATAAGCAGAGCCAAATTTATCCCTAGGGTGTAATTTTTTTGGACTCTGAATGACACCAGGGTGAATTTGGCACATTTACACTCAAAATTAATATGGGTTTTACGAATATTTGGAACGGTGTCAAAATGTTGTGGGTTAAATTCTGTTCTCAGTTCCACCAGTGCTAACCCAGGCTAACGCCGTTCTGATCTCACACTGGATTTACAGCAATGTAATTCCACTGGCCCAGCATTCAGCTGGTGTGAATTAGTTTATCTGCACTGGAATGCAGGCAGCTCAACTGCTTTACACCAGCTAAGAATCTGACCCATATTTAAATAGAGTTACTCCTAAAATACACAATGGCAAATGCAATGTGAATTAGGTCCACTGTGCCCCTAATTTGCACTGGGGAAACACAGCTGAAGCTGGTTCTGCAGCTACGCTGTGCAGCAACACAAGTGTTGCAAACCTGAACCTGACCCCCATTCGGTCTTCTGATGCTTTCTAAGTTTTAAAATAACACTGCAGTGTTACACATGCTGCGTGCGTGTAAATCATCCCAAACTGCTGCAAATCATCGTCCGTTCTCTTGTTTCAAAGCAGAGATTGGGAAGTGCTTGGTGATATTTGGGCGCAGTTCACATATTCCAAAGCTTGGATAGATGGATTGTTTTGATTCTTTCTTTGAACTCCTTTCCCACCCCTCCTAAAAGAAACAGACAGATCCACTCAGTTAAGCGACAGACGAGTTGGAGACAATGCGCCACTGCCCTCCCCAGTGCCACCCCCCACATGCCAAATTTGCAGACATCTGCTAGCTGGAGCACAACTCTGCGGTAGTAAAGAAGTGCTGGTATTCATGTGATGTACTGCCTTTAGCATTCACAAATGACTGAAATTAACCTCTGTTCTATGGGCCTTAACTTGGTTTACGACTGGGGGTCTTTTGTTTTATACCACTATACAGAGGTGCCTTTGCCATGCTAAAGATTTAACTAAATTATAATGAATGATCCTCACCAGCACTGTGCCCCTAATTAGAACAAGTCGCACAGACATATTGTCTCCTTGATTTCCTCTGTTACATTTCTCTCACTCTCTTTCTCTGCCTGAGACACATGGGTCCCATTAAACATTTTAGCATTTAATGTGGTTCCCTTAAATGACTTCTCAAGTTTTCAAGTTCCATTTAGAATTGTATGTTACTCTCCTGACTGTGGTTTTGATTTTGTTATGTTTCATGCATTTAACCAAAGCAATTGCTCTTCTCCCCCCCCTAGTGGGGAGTAGTTTGGGTCTGTGGAAGCTCGTGTGTCTAAGTATAGCATAGTGCCTATCTACAGATTTTGTAGACATTCACACAAATCTCTGCATTTATATATAAAATAAGGAGATGGGAAAATAGCTCCTAATGATTGGTGTATGCAAGCATGGTTGTTGTGTGATGTTTTTTCAGTGCAGTACAGTTGATTTGTTAATGAAAACAGAGCATCTGTTAGTTTATTATTATTATATTTCTATCAAGATCTCTTTGTAAGTGTTTCTGTAATACACAGAGTTTCTTATTAATCTTTAGATATTTCCAACATAAATAGAAGTGATTGACAAAAAGCTTTTATAACATGTGGTTATATGTATGATGTACATTATCCCCTTTATGTATCCCTGTCGTACAGATGGAGTGCTGAAGGACAGAGATTTTGTTGTTGATCACATTGTCTGTAATGCACTTCCTCAGTAACCGCTACAATGAGAATACCAAATTGTCCTTTCCAAGAGTATCAAGTCAAGTTCAAGGTCTGGTCCCTAATCCTCAAGGTATTTTGTGGCCTGGGCCCAAGGTGTCTCATAAAGCTTGTCTGTGCTTGTCTTAAAGCTTGTCTATACCACTGTAGTTATCCCATTTCAGATCTATGCCTGGATAATTATTTTGGAATAAGAATACCTTATTTCCCCCACTCTTTCCCCATTTAGCTTATGCTGCTCTGAAAATGGTATATACCTATGTAAAGGAAAAGGGCATTCTTATTTCAAAATAAGCATGTCTTTCCAAATAGTGTCATAACAGTAAAGAATGTTATAATAGCATAACCTAGCAATATAATTATAAAACGTACATTTTATTTAAGAGAAAAGGCCTTTCCATAGTCATAAAGAAAATCTGTTACAAAAGTGGGCAGAAAACGTGGATTTCCTCGCTCCTAGTTACGTAAGTGGCACCATATTGAGGACCTGTGTCTTAAAGCTGTTGACTTTCTCACTACCAGACTGACACTGGTTGCTGTTAGGATACTGTTAGGATTGCGAATCCAGAAGCTTATTCCTTCCTGTTAATTAATGCTCTGGTTCTGATACCATTGTCACAGTGTTTTAATGGTGGATTTTGACATGCCGTAACAAAAACGTAAGACATAATTTCAATGACTGCGTCTTACTTCTTAGATCCCTCAGATGTGAAATCAGCTAAGATTTAATTATGGCGACTTACCAACATTACTTGTCCTTTAGATAATTCTTAAAAGTTTCCATGATGTATTGACTTGAAGGTTTAAGCCACAAGAAGCTTGAAATTTATCTCTGGAGCTGAGATTTAGGTTTCATTAGCAGTTAAGCCTTCGTCTGGAGTGCTGATGTGTTCTGCAATGGGTTACTCGGCTTGTTAGTAACATTAGCAGATTTGTGAGTCCTCAGACACGTCCATGGATAATTGTGTTTCAACCTTGTATTCTTTATTATAATCCACTGTCTGATAATGGGTGACAGAGTAGATAAGGAAGGAACTGTGCCAGTAAGATTTCGCTCAGTCTTGTACATTCTACCCGCAGCTGCTGTTTCCTCTAAGGTGATGGCTGACTTGGCATCTTTTGCCTTAACACAGAGAAAGCCACGATTGATGGCAGGCTGTTTAATGCATTTCTTACCAGCCACTCACGGAGACTTTGAGATTACTGCAAAGAGATAGCACAGATGTAGGAGCTGCTTTCTGGAATCATTCTTCTTGCAGTAGTGCAATTGGACAGCCTTTGTTTCTATCACAGCAATGATCACTGTTTAAATTAAATAGAGCTCTTTGAATTTTTTTTGACAGAGCGGTTTTCTGTTGATAAATGCAGTTTCAGTAAAATTGAAATGTTTCTCCAGGGAGGGTATCAATTTTGGCAAAATTTTCCATGGGAAAGTTAAAAAGAAGCATCTTGGCTTTGTTGAGAGGAATTTTATTAAGTTGAAGTATTTTTTTTTTTACTTCATAATTTTAATTAATGTTTAGAGTTTCATTTTTATACTAAGGTTGCAAAGATAGATATTTAATAACATACAATTGCATTAGTATATGTCATTGTTTCTACACAATCATAATAAAAAATGTTTAGCTAATTCTAAATCTTGGAAACTCTTAGAAATCTTGATTTGTGGGGGAAATCTGACATTTCAATTAGAATGAAAATAAATTTTAAATATTGAAATTTCCTATTAGAAATAAATTCTATAAATAATGCAGACATTATTAATTTCTCTAGTTGATCTTTTAGTTCTTCAGAGCTCTGCAGCCTTCTGAAAAAACTTCTGTTGCATGACAACTGTTCCCTAGAAAAGATTATTGTGATAAATATTTGCCTTTCTAAACTATAGAGTAGCGCTGCTTCATCTTTCACAGAAAGGTAGCCCTGTTTCCTATTGGACTTTTCTCACAATCCAAATCATTTCACTTATGTTAATACCTTATTATGAGTGCTTCTACCGTCTTTGCAATGTATTATAATCACTACACTCCTGTTGAGGCAGAGATTAATTTTATTTTATGAATTAAAAAAAAGGTGGCAGAGAAACTAAGAGTCTCAAAGACTCTTATGCTGCTTTGGCTCCAAGTGACTTGCTGGGTCATAGTCCTCCTGTATGACCTTGGGTGTGGAATTAACAGTCTTAATTTCCCTGACCACTTTGTGGCAAGCTTCTAGCAGCAGCTATGTGCCTCTCATGGGCGACAGCCCATGCCAAAAAATCCTGACTCATGTAATTTAAAGGGTTAAAAATCAAGGAGGCAAACCACCACCAACAAAATGCCATGCCTTTGATTTAATAAAGAGATAATCCTCTTTCTATTAGCTACAATAATAATGACTCACCAGTAGTAAATGAAGGAATATACACAGAATGACATCATGTGAACAGCACAGTGTCTGTGGGACTTAAAACGAAGAGGATTATTCCAATATATCAATTCTGAGCCTAAAACTGGCAAGGATGGGTCTGGAGTAAAATTTAACATGAGAAATGTTTATTGAAGCACTAACATGAGAAAGAAATTATATAACTAAAGTTATTAAAAACAACATGCTCCTATTTCAAAAGCTTTAGTTTCGGTAGAATAATATACACCCAGATCGACGTAAGGCTGTAATTCTATTGAGTCATTCCAATGACATCATGAACCACAAGAGGGGATATGCCGTGGTTTATGATGTCTGCAAACCACACCCTGTCCCCCAGATGGAATTACAGCTTTCATCTTACACTGAAGACTGGAGGCTCATCTGGTTCTTAACACAGAGGGAATTGCCCTGAAATCAGCAGAGTTAGTCTGGACTGACACTGGTGTAAGGAAGAGGAGTTAAAGCGCTGATCCCTCACAATTCTGAATTTCCAGACCTTCTGCTTCTAGATGGCCCATCAATTTGCTTTGTCACAACAAGAGTTTCCAGCTCCTTTATATGGATCAGAGATTATTTAAAACAAATTATAAACTGTAGCAAATTAACATTTTGGTTATGGAGTCTTAATCTGATTTTTACGGACAACGGACTTGCTTTATTTTGTGGCTCTGGATTGTCTCTGATCACCACAAAGATTGCCTTGCTCCCATGAAGTGGGAGCTGAGGAATGGCTAGAAGTAGCCACTTTGTCTAACTTTAGGACTAAAATGGTAGTTTTACTGTGCTGTGAGCAGACAGAGGTTCCTATAGAGAATGATACAGAGCAAAAGTTAGCAAAATGCAGATGAGATGTTCAGGCTATACAGTTGCATACTGGGAATGGGTGATACAACCCATTCAGTGCCCCTGATGCAGGCTTGGAAAGGTTTCTCTAGCTCTGGTGGCCCCAGCTGGAGGTAATGGCTGTGTAGGATGCACACCTGAATCTGATCCCACAAAATACTCTTGAAAAATCTTGCAGCCCAGCTATATCTCTGTCAGAAAGTGCAGATAGTATCACTTGTGTGTTATGTAGATAATTGGGTTAGATACCAGTAAAGTTTTGCTCATACTAGGCTTGGATTTAACGTTTTACTATAACAAGTAAGGAAATGCAATTTAGATCTAACAGGCCAAAGCCTACTTCTGTTCACTCTTCTTATATTTAGATACTAAATCCTGAATATCCATTTCTGGTAAATTGGGTTCCAGTGTCAAACAGAAGAAGAATACCTCAGAGGTCAATGAGATTCACAGTGGTGCCACTAAGGACGGATCCAGCACGTTGTGCTTGTGCTGATGTCAACAGCAGTGCTGGGAGGAGGAAGCTGCCCTGCTCCATTGCTCAGAGCGTGCTGACAGAGTATCTTTTATGAAGAGTTTGAAATATTCTGGAATCTGCTTCCTACCCTAGTCCAAAGGAGCCCAGATTTGGTACCTTTCCAGGCACGTTGCAAAGGACATCCATTTGTCAGATATCTGGAGAAAGCGAGAGTATGCCTCTATTGATCTGCCCTATGAAAGGGGTCCGTGAAATGCTGGGGAGGTGATGTCCGGTTATTTTGTCTATGCTGAGACACCTGGGCAGACACTTCAATATCTGAAAACTAAGTAGAAAATATATACAGACGTGGTTAGGGAAACTAGGCAATAGGGAATTCTACCTAGAGTTTGGGAGCAGGAACAATTCGTTACACTTTGGAAAGAAGGAATCGTTTGTAAAAGGACTGGCAGAGTTTCTGACAGTCCTCAGCAGGTCTGTATTTTCCCTGTGTTTCTCTTGTCTTCCCCACCTACCTCTTCTTCTCATTGAATGATAAATGTAGAAATATTTTGTTATCATTCAATTACCTGATTTCTTGTTTTGGATGTTGGTCTTTGGTAGCATAAGTTTCTAAATTCCTGATTAAATTTATTCCAGTCTACTGCTGCAGATTGCGTTAGAAAGGCAATTACTAGGTGAAGCCACATCAGTAAAAAGGCAGATAAATAAATGAACTGGGAAGAAGACATTTTGGAGCAGAGCTCTAAAACTTCTAAGTAGGGTCATTTTTCTAATTATAGGATGGTGAGGCCGAAGACTCCAAGTGCCCAGGCAAAGGATGAAAAAAAGTATCCAACTGAATAAATAAATCTCTTAAAGAAAAAGATAGTTGTCTGCCAAGAAACTTAATATGAAATGTTGAGAGTGCAGTTCTGAAAAAGATTTAATTGGAGATAGAGTCCTAAGAATATGTAAATAGTCTTTCAGTTTCTTAACTAAAAGGAGAAACAGATGCCAGCTCTAAGATCTGAGATCAAATATGAAAAGTACTGAGGCCTCTAAATGTCACTTTAAATGTATATAATTAGATTCTTATCTTGCTAAGAGGTTGGCCAGTGCTTTTCCAGTGGAAGGTATAAACTCTTTAGATATATTTTACAGTGAATAGTTCAATTGTCTACTTAAATGCTGTAAAATTAAAAAATCTAGATTTTAAAATGTAATTTAAAATTGCAGGTGGCCTTAAGACAAAACAGTGATATATCAGTGTTGACTAACCAGTGTTTTGGCACACATTAGTTTGAACCTACTGATTAGGGATCCAGTGTCTATTTAGCATTTGGGTACCCCGATAGTAAAAATTTCAGTGATGGCATGTGGACTTGACTATGATATCAGTTACAGATAGATCAGTGGATTTGAGTAAAATAAGTAGATCCATTTTTATTCATTTAAGGCCCCACTAGTCAACAGAATCTTAGTCCATACACATGAAGGACAACAATTCCATGGGGTTGGAGGTCAGTCATTAAATTGCAAATATTTTTGCCCTCCCTGACTTTGGTAGAGACCATCAAGGAAAACACTGAATCATAGAGTAGAAATTAATGTTGACAGAAGGGATGGTTCAGTCACTGCCTGACATGGCAATTTTTCATTTACATGAGGACATTAGATAATTCAACAAAAATGAATATACTCCACTATGCCTTCATCAGCAGCCAACAGACTAAGACCCAGGAGTTTATTTTGTTTGTCTGGGGCAACAGCTCTGACTCCAGTTCTACCAAAAGCCAAGACATAAAATGATTGTGACATTTCTGATCCAGTAGGAATTTGTAAGTACCAGCAAATTTAAGCAACTTTCACTCCACAAGTCACAGGTTCAGGTAGGAGGCTCAGTCTTGGGCTGATTTTGTTCAGTTTTGATTACTGCAATAAATCTGAAATTAAGCCGAGCTTTCCAACACTGAGTTTCCAATGATGCCAGGCTAAATTTATGGTTCTGGGAACAAACCATACAGTTTTGCAGAGATTGTGGTGTTGCCATAGAATCATAGACCTACAGAGTCTAGTCCAGTCTTTCTGCCTGCTCTGAAACAGAATGAACTCTACCTAAATCCTTTCTGCAAGATGCTTGTCCAGCCTGTTTTAGAGACCAGTAATGATGATTGTCCCTAGATGTTCATAGAAAAACACTTAGAAAATGAAAATAACATAGGCCAGCTCCTTTGTTGGTGCACCCAGATGTACCTCAATCGCAGTCAGTGTTATGTGGCTGTGGCCCATGCACAATGAAACCAGATCTTGCTTGCATTAAATATTTCCATTTCGCTGTTCAAAAACATTTCAGTGAAACAGTTTGTATGAAATGATGGGGGGAAAAAATGGTTGAAAAGAGTCCATTTCCCTTATCTTGGGAAAAAAATCTTGGTTTAAAGCTTAGAAAAATCAGTACTTTCTAGTTTTTCCAAAGAAATGTCCTACTATTATGAAATTGTGACAAAACGTAAAATTCCTCAAAGCTGAAGTTTTCCAAGCATTCCCAGCAGAAGGTCAGTGCAGTGCTAGAAGCAGAATTTTGTACTGTTTCTCTCTCCACCCCTGTTCTGTTGGACGTGCTTCTCACCCATGCTTCAAAGCTGCTTTAGAAACACAAGGGAAGAAATGGCAAGTGAATGTCATTGTCCCTAAAGCCAATAGGAAACCTTTCCATTGCCTTCGGTCCACTTTGGAGCAGACCGGAACAGAAAATCAGGGTAGGATAAGGGGTGCCTAATTCTACGGGATTCTTCTGTGTGGCCGCCTGTTATCCCCAAATACAAACTGCAGCCTTACGAGAAAGCACTCCTGCCTCCACTCACTGTCCTCTGTACTAAACCTCTGTACATCCACACCATAATCCCAGCATGCTGTTCCACTAGCTGTACTGTCCTTTTTGGAATCAACAACAAATGTTTAGCCTGGCCAGGAGAATATCTGGGAGAGATTTTTATTTTTGTGGGGACAGTAGCACCAACTCTTGTGCGGGCTGTGACGGGGCCAGCGCAGACGGATTGGCACCTCTGCAAAAGCCGAAAGCATCACCTTTGCCTCTGCTGTCTGCCTCAGCGCTCAGATCTCCCACACGGTCCTGGAATGTGCCTCTTGTCTGCTACCCGCCTGGCTGGGGAAGTTTTGAAAAGGTTTAATTTAGCTCTCATTTGAGGCCCTTTGCGCTGCCAAAAAATCTGAACTTTGGTTCCAAGCAGAGCTTAGGAATCCTGGTTCCCAGGAGAAAAGAGGAGGGGAGGACAGAGGAGAAAAAGCTGGGCATTTTAAAGGAGAGAGAAAGAGATGATACCAGATTTTTTTTTTCCCCTTTTTAAAGGGACAGTTGTTTTGTGTTCTTATCTGCCTTATGCCGCAGCACAGGAGTGACCCGCTTCAAAATTTGGGGTAACAGCGACACTCCGTGGCCAGCTGTAACCACCCGCGTAGGGCTTTCCTGGGGCCCTCGTGGAAAGCCACGAGTAGTAGGTGACAATTCCCTGGCTTATACCTATTTGACATGTATAGATGTGTAGGGCCAGCCTGTGCTCTGAGGAGCACCAGCATGGTCCTGTGTGTTGCTCACGACAGACTCTGCTTCATGGCATCCCCAAGGCAAGAAAGCTCCTGCTGTGCCTGAAGCTGGGGACGGAGGTTTCCCAGATTATTGCAAAGTGCCGGAGTATCTCCATTATGCTACGGTCTTGCACCTCGGAGCACAGGGGAAGTGGACGGCAGGGCAGCTAGCCTGGCTGCATGTGGTGGGGTGATCACAGAGCTGGCACAGGTGAGATGCCCAAGGCTCAGGTAGGCAGTGAGAGCCTGAGGAGAAGGCCAGGAGAGCGAGTCCCATGCATTGTGCCACAACATCTGTGAGCACATCTGTCACAGAATCATAGAATGGTTAGAGTTGGAAGGGACATTAAAGATCATTTAGTTCCTACCCCCCTGCCATGGGCAGGGACACCTCCCACTAGACCAGGCTGCTCAAAGCCCCATCCAACCTGGCCTTGAACACCTCCAGGGATGGGGCAGCCTCAGCTTCCCTGGGCAACCTGGGCCAGTGTCTCACCACCCTCACGGTAAAGAATTTCTTGTGCAGCTGTGAACAGTATCTGGCCTACAGAACTGTGCAGGTGCAGAGCAGAATCAAATTTATTGCTTCATAGATGAACCAGGGACCACTGTCGTGCCTAGTGTAAATCACCAGCACTCAGCTGAAACCAATACATTGTTGGTAAATCTTGTTATGTTATTGGAAGTCTAGAAATATTTGGTGCATTGCTTAGAGCCTCAAGTCCTCTCATGTGGAGGCACAAGAATCTGCTTTCATTTTGAAAAGTCCTAGTACTTGTGGAGAAAAGCTTGATAATGTGACCCAAGCACTCCATAAGGACTTAAATATCTGGAGGCAAAAGGAAAAAGAGAAAAGAAAAAAAAAAAAAAAAGAGGAAGAAAAGGGGAAAAAAATCCAATAGGAGTTCTCTACTACACTTTCAAACTTTCAAACTAGTCTCATTATTCTGGAGATGCTGGTGGTGGCTCTGCTCGTTGGATTGAAATGACATTAAACTGTTTGCAGTGTCTTGGGATTTGATCTAAATATCCCCACTACAATAGCAACATTATGGAAATAAATTCTTCTTTCTTGTAAGAAAAGGACACGTATTAAAAGCTGCATATGCCATTTCCTACTAATCTTTCCTTTTTGGACTGTTTTCCCCATTTTCAGTGATATTAGTATATCCAACTACCTATGTAAAACACAGCAGCTTTGATCTTCTCACTAGCTCAGATAGAGGGTCAGTGTTTGTGAATTTATAGCTATTAATAGTTTTTGGTGCCATCCCAATAATTAGATGAACAAGACACTTCACGTGTGCATGTAAGGAGCAATTACACAAAGTAGCAGTCACAGAGCCCACGTTTGCAGGAAGATATTTCTTTCCTAGCGGGTTATGGCATTTACATTAGGCAGTTTAACAACCGCTGTCAGGGAGAAAACTCTGAGACTCCTCAGAAGATCAGCAGTGGGACGTTTCCAATGCTCTCGTTGACCTCAGATGTCAAACATAATCGGGTTAGCGCACCAAGCAGTGAGCTGCGTAGAGCTGTCAGCTTATTCCAAAACTAACACCCAAAGGGTGCAATTCTGCAGCCTGCTCACCAGTCAGCGGGACTCCTGATACAGGAGAGGGCTGCAGGAACGGCCCTTAGGAAGTATAAACAGGAGGATTTCTCCAAAAAGAGTTCCATATGAAAATTAGTTTACTAATAGCTGCAGGCTAAGTTATGACAGAAAGAGCAAGAGTAAAGGCATTCGTGTCTAGAGAGAAGAGGTTTCACTGTGAAAGTTATTCATGCACTGTGGCAGGGGACACCAACGGCCAAAGACTGCCAAGTTTTCAAGCTGACTGCAGCATAGAATGTGAAGATGGCAGTAGTACTTCTGCTGGAGATGTCAAAAGATCTTAAGGAGTGGGGGACCTAAATGCCAGGCACATCTAAATTGTAGTTAAGTAGAAAATACAGAGATCCTAACTTGCCCCGTAGAGGTGTTGAATATCATGAAGTCCACTACCACCATGAAATGTAGATTGCAAGGATCCAATTCTCAGGTGATTATTGGAACTATACTTCAAACATTTATACTATAAACTATGCTATACAAAATTTTAAGTTTATACTTTAGCTGAGACTTGTATCCCGAGCTACTGACCATTTCCAGACGTGAGAAATGTTACCCATTTTTGAATGTGGTACAACACACTGTGGGAAGGTGAACTGCCACAATAATCTACTGCTGGATGAACAAGAGAGCAGAACAAAAATGTGGAAAGGAAGGGGAGTGGGGTGAGTGTGTGGAATAACCAGCTGGGGAAACATGCTGGCTATTTCAGCTTAAAATTGAACTGCCCTCATAACTGAAAGATCTTTATTCAATTCTGAAGCAGGAAACCTCAGCCTGAATCTGTTCTTATTACAACAACATAAATAATTACTTTGGAGACTTTTAGTGAAATAAGGCTGAGGTAATTAAGAGGAGAATGGGACCCTCTCCATGGTTAATGAAGAGCCCCAAAGTTTCAAAGGAGCAGGCAACAATACTTCATGTTTCCACGTCACTCTTCATTTGAAGTTTCTTGAATGCTTCACAAATAGTAACTAAGCTTCAGAATAACAGTTTTACAGATTACCAAGATAAGGTGTAAGGAGATTAAACAATTTGTCTAGATTGACAGAGTGAGTGTAAGCATGAGGAAAAGTGTGGATATGTCCTGCTTTCCTTTGCAATGCAGTGACCAAAGTGCTGCCCAACACTGTGAAAATACATTTTTTGTGGAAGCAGCATCCCATGTGATTGAGAGACCGGTGCTATTTCTGCATATACCCTATGCATAAAGCTCGTTATCAATTTCATCTTCCAGGATTATATCGAGATTGGCAAATAGTCCGTAAGAGGCCTGAAATAGTTCTACTGGTAAACTAAGCTCTTGCACATCACCAGCAATTCTCAACAGCATACAGTGCCTCCATATATATGACCTCAAATAATGTTTTATAAAGAGGAGACTAAGAAAAGAGCTTTTTAAGAAGAGAGGTTCAAAGATATCACAGTTATAGTTCTGTATAGCCCAGATGCTGCATAAATACCACTAACATTTCATGCTTCATTAACTTATTTTGTAGATTAATCCCTGTTTGCATAGAATGCTTTAAATCTATCCGCACTGATCCCATGTATTTGCCACATGCCTTGCAGCTGAGGACTGGTTGATCCACTCCATTAGCAGTTCTGTGAGCCATAGGATATGAGCTGGCCAGCGAGTACGTGCACATGGGTATGGACAAAGCACAGAGGTGTGACTTCTCATGATAGATTCATGATACATCCGTTTCTGCAAAATCATTGTAAATCACTATCATTCTGATCTGGCTTGACTTCCCATTTCATTCCCACTGCCCTGAACATACTGACTTCAAGTGCTGTCACACCTGATTAAAGCTGGGCGAGTAGAAAAAGAATTGAGTTCAAGTGTAGCTAAACATCTTAAATTCATGCTGTGGGCCAGATCTTGAGCTGATGTATTTCAGCAAGGATGTTATTCTATATCTGCTGAAGACATAGCTTCTGGTTTTTGATTAACCAGAAAATAGCTTCTAAAAAACCTGGGAATATAATATGCTGGGAATTCTTCACAGACTGTTTTTCCATTAGAACTGGCTGCCAGCCTGCTTACGAGGCTGTCTGACATCAGGTATATCTTTCCTAGGAAGTCTCCATTATCTGATACTGGTATTATTTTTGTACCAATGATTGAATTAAACTATTCTGTTCTTATTTCAAAATGAAACCATTCTAATGTAAAAGCCATGGATGGATAATATACTTTAATTCCACTGGCCAAAGACACTTCCTTTTGTTTTAACCAAATCAACCTAAAAACTGAAACAAAATTTTGATGGTCAAGAAACTGTAGTCCAAAACAGCTCACAAGTGGCATGACAGACAGCTGATCAGACAGCCGTCTGAGACAGTGGAAGTAAGTACTGATCTCATTCATGCCGATCTAAACTTAGAGTTACGTGATAAAAGTCAGAGGAACCACTTCGATCAGCTCCAGGCTGAGATCATAATCACCAGCTATCTAATAGCAGCATTTGGCTACGGTTGCAAATTAAATCTTATGTCTCTGTAAGAAAGCACCCTGTCCAACTTCAGCAGTGACTTCAGGAGCAAGGAGTGTTTGGGGATTTTTTTTGTCACTGACTAGAGTTGAGGAGAGACTGATGAGGTGTTATGCTGAGACACCTCAAAGGAACTGATTTTTGGAAATCCTCAAACTATCAGGCTGTTCTCAGGGCTGGCTCAAGTTAGGCAACTCAGAGCAGGCATGTAAAATCACTAGTCCCTTTTAAAAAACATCAGTCTTCGTCTGTCTAGCAGACATATTGGGAAATCAGGCTAATGTAGAAATATTAGCTGTGAAAAGCCTTGAAATTTCTGCAAATTTAAAAAAGGTACTTATTAGTGCCTGTAAAATCTGTGTGTATAGTGCAGGATTTCTTCTTCCACTGAGCAGTAGAACATGCTGTACTGTAGCTATCATGCCCATGAAACTGCTAATGATACTATATTTATGAGTAGTCATTAGAAAAAGCTAACTGTCTTTGCAGTTTTGGTATTCAGCCAGCCTGCGCGCTTGTCCTTATTCTAATAGAACTGATGCTGACTGTGATGCTTTTGAGGATGAATTAAGGCAGAGAAGGAAATATTTCTGATAATGATGCAAACTGAAAATGGCTTGGTTTGGTTTAGAAGAACTGTGCCCTAGGTTGTTTGGGAACCAGCCCAAATTGGTTTGAGCCACTCACACAGATCATTTTACACACATTGCTCTTGGAGTTCTCTCCTAACAGGACTAATTAACATCAGTGAGATGATTTATTAAATATTTGACCTCACTTTGCAGTTAGAGACCATGTAAATAGGAGTTCCCCTGGAAACATGTTAAGAATGACTGCAACACGTTAATACAACCACATTGTGCTTTCAGCTTGATTCTAGGAACATGTAAAAAGGTATTGGTAGTCCACCACTGGAAACAGAATACACTCTGATACATTTATACAGCAGTTGGATTTTTTTTTCCTTTCTGTCTCTTACCCCCTCCCCTAGTCCTACACATGACACTCATGTATTGGTTTTGAGAGGCAAAATGATGCTACCCATCTCTGATGATAGTAACATTTACTAAAAACTAATGAAATGGGTGGCATTATGATGTCAGGAGGATCAGAGCCAAAGGTGGTTTTCTGAACGGAGACTCTGCATGAATCTCCCCAGACTGCCCAGCAGTCAAGGAGATTATATTCTCAACTGTTAAAGCTGTTTACACATACCAACCAGCACTGACTGCCTCTTTGTGGCAAGTTGTTTACATGAATTTATTTTGGGAAAATTCCATTAGAGGAGACCAAGATTTCTTCATAAATCATTGAATTTAGCTTGTGTACTGATAAAATCTGGTTAGTCATTTATTCTTCTGAGCAGCGCTTAGTTATGAGTGTTCATTATTTGTAAGGAGCAACTTACATGGGTAATATAAAAATAATGGATTGCCTATGGCTGTTTTCAGTGGTGGATATTTTACTCTGCTGGAAAAGATGTATTAGAAAATGACCCTCCTTACCAATTCATCTAATAAAACAAAGGACTCATTAACTGGAGTCACAGACCTAATGTATGCTCTGAATTTTGCTAATTTAGCCAGCAAAAATCTCCCAGTGAGACACTGCAACTGCTTTGAAAATGGTCCTGCAGATCTGTTTGCTGTAGTCAGTACTGCTGTGTCCTCTGTAGCAGTAGGGACCTGGCTTGAGATATTACTGCCACCACAGTGCTAGTTCTTTCTTAATCAAAGGAGAATCAATGCTGTTGGACTGGACTGCAGCATCCTGATTTCATGCACTAGCAGAGAGTGAGTTTTCACAAAGTACCATTTACCAACCACAGGAGGGATATACAGAATTTGAGAGGACACAAAAGTCATTCCTTAGTTTTGAACAGAAACTTATGCGTACTTTGAACTAGCATCTGTGCTCCCTCTGCAATTTCAGGTGAACATATGAAATGTCTGAAAAAATATAATACTCTTAAAATTCTATCATTTATAAAGCATCTTTCTGCTGATTTGTGACTTCTTTACTAGCATTTGCTGCAATGCTACTCGTATAGCAATATATCATCACTGTAAAAACATGCATTTACAAAAGGCCTAAAAAGCAAAGCTAGGGTCTAGGTGTCAGTTTTACTACAAACTTCTGGCATGTTCAGACCCAGGATTTTGGTTGCTTCATTTCAGGCAAATGGACCAGGGTCAGATTCTTTGTCAGTACAACTGGAACAACTTTTTTGTAATTAACTGTCTGCATCAGTTTACACTAATATGGAATTTGACACCTTGCCATCAAATGGAAGGTGCTTTTTCATCCTCTAAATTCACACAGACATATTAATCCAACACTGAGGTTTGGCATAATCTCTAATTTTATATAGCACATTTCTTCTCCGAGTGCCTCACAAATATCATTCAAACGCAGCCATGTCTGGTAGGGAAGTTAGAAACATTCCACAATGCTCACCAAAGAAGGCAACTTAACGCCTCCTTTTATTAAAAATAACATTAATTCAGAGAACCACAGTTTTAATTGTGTTGGAAATACTCAGTCACTCAGACTGAACGGCATGAAGCTCAGTTAATGAGGTGTTTAGCTGCTCTTTCCAGAATCTGTACCTCTGCTTCAGGCAGTCTCTGTGTCTCTTGGATGATTCTAGATCTTACTTTGAATTAATAATTTGCACGTAAGAGGCCTTCTTCAGAAGATTATTGTAATGTCCATTTCCCACAAAGACAAACTGATTATGCCTTATGCAAATAAGGCTATTGCCACTGAAGTTGAACAATAGTAACCAGCTGGCAGTAACGCTCAAGGGCAAGCGATATTTTGTTATGGAAGAAATATTTCTGATATTTGATGTATTTGGTGATGTTGAATTTCTTGTTCCACAAGGTTGTATCTTCACCTTCACCAGGAGACCTAATGTGCAAGTTATTGCGTCTCCTTGTATGTCTCAGTCCTAAAAGCAGGTCCTCTGAATAAGATCTCTCTCTGTGTGCAAATAACTCAGATGAAGATTCATGCTGTCATCTCAAGTAGAAGAAGAAACACAAAATCCTGCCTGCCAGACAATAGAAAAAGGCTAGGATGACACAGGTGGTTCATAAGTTAGTCTCTGGATTAATTCAGTCAAATAAAGAGGATTTAAAGGCTGGTAAGACAGACTGGTAGAACTGGAGCCTGGATGTTTGTTGCCTGGGCAGGCAAGGGAGAAATCGCTCCCATAAGCTTTCTCCTTACACGTTATGCTGTGGATGCTGATTTCAGGGATGCTGTTTACCTCTGCAGAGGCAGTGGCAGCAGTGGATATTTGTAAGTGGAAAGCGAGTTTCACATGCGCAGGCCAGGTGGAGGCATTCCCCTTGCTGGACTGCAAGCTGCCACACTGCTGCAGGTGTTCAGAAGGACTTCCCTACATGAGCAACAGCTTCATTTTCCAGCTTAGGTTCCTGAAGGACTCTCTCAGCAATCTTTTCCTGAGAAATGTACAGAATCAGCCTACGTCGCAGCCAGCTCAGCCCTAAACTCTGCTTGTTCGCCCCAACCAACTTTAGGAGCTCACCAGCCACGTCTTAGCATTTGAGCCTCTCTGGAAGAACAGATATTGCTGAGGCCAAGAGCTTGGGTGTGAATTTGACTCCAAAAGAGTACATTCCAGCTTTACTTTCACTTAGCATAATGTGGGAAGTTCTTGAGTAGCAGCAAGCTTCAGGCCAAGCAGTTACTTAATTTTTTTCTCTCCCTTTATTGATTGTTGGCTTTTAAAAAAAGATTGGCAAATCCAGTGATCATGAAAGCCCTGGATGGATCCAGATGTAGTGTGGGCAGGATTTGCGTGAGTGCCTCCACAGAGCTCTGCCAATGCACTTTTGTCCTGGCCAATTCCTTCTCTTCCAAACCTTGGCCTCTCCAATGCAGACACTACCAAGTCAGGAAGAACTGAGACATATTATTAGGTGGTTTTGAGCTGTGTATACTTGCCTACAGAAAATGCTATGCTTGCTTTCACCCCGACCAGACACAGCACTTATGCTAGGCTTCCACAGGCAGAAAGTGGAGCAAGACTAATGTGACTAATATGGAAAGGAAATGGTGAAGAAGGGCCATATTCACACTGCTCACCAAAATATGCCCTGTGGCGACAGCCCTGCCGTGGGATTTCCAGGGGATGTTGTGCTTTCTAGAGCATGAGGCAATGATGTGGCTCCAGCCTGTCTTGGGGATAGGATTCCCCTCACTGGCGGAATGTGGAGACCTCTATCTTTGTTTAGGTTGCTGTGCTATGTCTATCTCCATGGTGTCCAAACCCATCCCTGGCTAAGGGCAGAACCTTCAAGTCCTCCCACTTCCAAAGAACAAGGAAGACCATTGTGGCCTCTTCTAGCATAGAGCTGGTAGGTCAAGGAGATCCTGGCTGTTCTCCCCTGTGACGAGTCATATGCACACATGTTGGGGCTTGCTATATCCAGGTGCTAGGTAAGGGCTGAGAAGCAGCGTATCTAGTGACCAGGGCACTGGACCATAGATCCGAAGAACTTGGTTTCTGCCTGGCTCTGCCTGATTTTCTGTATGACTTTGGGAAAACTACTTGGCACGTCTGTTTCTCTTCACCTTCTTTGCCTCACACAGGATCCTTAGGGTAGGGCCCTATCATGTAATTGCATGTAGTGGAGGGGGCTACTGTGTTATAAATGATGAGGCAATAGAGATCATGTTCTTCAAGCTGGAAAATCTTGCACTGAAATGAGTAAACACAGAAACTGGGAGGGCTTTGATGTTTCATCCAATAGATAGCAACTTCTAACTGATTAAAATTACAAGATTACGGAAAACTTTATCTTCCTAAAAAGCAACCAAAGTAAAGATAAGTAATTAGAGGAAAGCTATCTGTCAAACAAAATGCAGAACTTACAGAAAACACTTTCCCCTAAGGATAAAGGCACAGGCTATAAAATAGAAAAATTTTTTTCCCTTCACAAATCATTTAAACATAAGTAAGAAATCAGTAGCTCCCTCTTCAGAAACACCCTAAGGAATAAAAATGCAGTGAATCATGGGTATTTTATTACTAGTCTGTGTGTCTATCTGATGGCAAGCATCAATGGCTTCCCTTACACAGAGCGCCCAGGGGGATAGAAGAATGCAGGGAATAGCTTACTAGTTTCTGTGTCTGTCTAGTGGCAGAAATCCATGTTTTCTTATAGAAGACACTGCGGTAATGCACGGGCAGCATTTCAGTGTGTGTGCCGGGCTTTCCGGTGGCAAAGCATAAAGTGGGGTTGAAATGTTGCCACTCATGAAGTGCCTGCTGTGCCAGCGAGGCACAATTCTTGGGCTCAGCCCCTTGCAGTAGAGGCAGAAAGTTTTGCCACACGTGTTCGTAAGGGTAGCCAAGGACAAGCGTTAGGAGACCGAGAATGCTGGGGGTGGAATATTCAAAGTTTCATAATAGAAACAGATGCTGATACAGGAGTCTATTCTGCCATCTGGGGAGGGAATACGGGTAGAAAGAATCTTCTCAGGTAGTGGTTGACACACTGGTTAGGATGGAAGCACAGTAAGACATCAAACGCTTATGTTAGTATGTCTCACTGGTTTCAAAGAAAGTTGCTTCTGTGTGAATCTTGACAACAGTGCAAACCAGGAAGGTCCCGATACTTGACTCGCCGCATAGCCTGAGGTTCAGAAACAGGAGCAGGGGTCAGAGAGGGCCAAAGCCAGCCAGTCCCAGAGGAAGAAATTTTTTATCCATATTGCTGAGTGATGTCTGTTATAGGGCTTATCTCTGAAAGTGTTTTTATTTGCATACTCTTTAGAGGGGGACTGTCTGCCAGGCCATGAGCATCATCCGGTGATCTCTCCATGGAGCCTATAATATCTAGCTGAGCTTTAACACTTTGTGTAGAAAGTTAGCCACATTACATCTACACTAGAGACCACAGGGAAGAGTAAAGATACATATGGTAACTTTAAATAAGCTGGTGGGGACAGAGAGTGGTCTAGCTGAACTCAGAATGGGATAATTTACTCTACCAAAAAGCTGGGTAAATTGGCCTAATTAATTTGTACTAACTCTGCCTTTCTACTGCTAGACTCATGTTACTATGTGAGCTAGGTGGTTTTAAAATGCTCTCACGTCTCTGCTTTACATCGCAGCGTGACACACAGACGTACGCCAAGTCTTGATTTAAAGGCTGTAAGTAACAGGAATCTTGTTCATCCCTAGATAAGATACCACAGTGATTAACTGCCCTCATTGTTAAAATTGTGCATGTTAGTTATTAGTATAGACACAGTCTCTAATGCTGACATTCTGATCTTAAAGGGAAAGGGTTTCTGAAGATCATGGCTGGTGCTCTTAAACCTCTTGGATGCTTCTGAAGATTGCTTTTTTTCTGATAAAATGAAGTGCTCCAAGAGCTAGGCAAGAATAGCGATTTGCTCCTTAGTTGGGTTCACGCTTCTGTTCATCATTTCCTTATAGCAAAATATAGTTTAAAAAACAAGCCATATAAAATTTTGTTCCTCTAGTGATTCATTTTATTTTCATGGTGTCTGGAGACGTGATGTACTCTCATCCTCTCAGAGTGGTTACTAGCATTTGGCCTGGCTGTTTCTTGTGGAAAATCATAAAAATATTTGGTGAGCAAAAGAGAGATGCTAAGTGCTTTGGTGGTCTGATCAGGGAGGGTATTTAGAAAGACTGCATGTTTTGTTTTGAATGAAATGACTAGCTGTATCCTTTATTGATGGCAGAGACATAGCAAATTGCAGCAGTTTTCTGTATTTTTCTTTTAAATCATTCTTTTCATTTAGAATGTTTGAATGTTTTGCATGAAACTCCTAACTGGTATGTTTTCAGTTTAAACTACTTCTGGTGTTTTGGTGAAGGTAAATAAGCATCCTGACAAGGCAACCCTTGGAGCAGGCCAGTAGCCAAGGCCAGCTGAAATTTAGTAAGACAGTTAGAGGATGAATAATTTCCAGTGTCACAGAAGATCGGGAGACATAGGTAGTGGGTCTGAGTCAAAGGACTGGAAATTGACCTCAGCAGGCTTTGGATCAGGCAAGTAAGAGAAGAACTGGCCAGCTGAGAGAGGACAGCTTCCCAGAGGAGATTGTTAGTGCTTCAGAATTGCTTGGAGGGGGAAAAGCTGTAATCAAACCTTATTAGCACCAGGAATATCCTTTTCCCAATGTCATAATAAACATTGAGCTTATAGGGAATTAGAGGTACCACTTCAGTGAAAACATGCTTCCTTAATTCAGTTTTAACAAGAAAACCAAATTTTGCTAGATTTTTCAGTGCTTTTGGTCTATGCTATTTTTGAAAGAAAAATAGTTCAGAACTCTTTCATAGATATATTGAAATCAATAAATGTGAAAGAACAAACTTCAGAAGAGCTATCACTGAAATTATACTAGTATAAGAAAACTGAAGCTTAAAATATTCAGTTGCTCAATATCAAATTAACAACTACAAAATTAAAAACAGGAATCATAACAGATTATCAGAGAAGCTAGATAATTTCATTGAAGTTGCAGATAAGCTATACAAATCCTAATTAAAAATTGAAGAAAATGGCAAAAATAATGTTCACTATAAAGACTCAGGGACATGGCTACTTCCGTAGTGGCGTATGGGTAGTAATTTTATAAATAGTCCTAAGTCACTTGTGGACCAGGCATACAAGCATTGGTATTGGTGTCATTGTTGCAGTGACCTAAAATAACATTATGGTGCTTCTTGACACTCTGTAGGAGCCCTTGGATCTCAACACATCCTAATTTATTCTGTTTCTATGGTTTCTGCAAAGATACTGTCTACATTGTAATCAGGTGGTTTAAGAGCTCAATTCTTCCCTTGGACTGTTCATTGCAGACTCTCAGCTGATTCAGGGAAGCATTGGCCCACAATTTCATGATTCTTTCCATAAAGCGATGTGCAGGGAATTGCTTAGGGAAGCTGAAATTCCAAGTTGGAAGCTCAGACCTTCATGTATCTGCCAGTTCTAGCCCAGAAAGAAGATGTCTTAGGGGAAGTAGAGAACTTGCAACAGACAGTCAATATTCTGTCCATATTCTCTATCAATCAATATTCCATATCAACCCCTTTTCACTACAGTCCACACTTTCTGTCTCTAATTAATGTATATGCATACACATACGTGTTTTGATTTGCTACTTCGTTTAACTCCTCTGTGCTAAGAGCAATACTAATATTTATTGCAGAACACTGTAAAGCTTTTTTGCTGCAATGTCTGCTTTCTGATTCCGGGAGAACACTATCATGTGAAAGAACCTATTCAAGATCCATTGCATTCCCGTCCTTTTAATTTATGCAGTCAGATTTATACTCTAACTTCACATATCAGTTCTTGTCTGCTCTTGAGTTCATTTGCTTTCCTAGCAGACGGACCTGCTAAAGTGGCTGCATACATACCAGCCTTTACACTGGAATGATATTGTCCCTAGGTGGGTTTCCTTATAATTGCCACAGATCCTCCCAGAAATTCTGGCAGAACACAGAGCACATCACAAGTTCAGCAAATGTGAGATGATCAGATGATAAAAGCCTGTTTGTGTTGCTCTTAACTCAGTAGGAGTAATAGCTGATTCTTCACATGCCCAAAATGAAATTAAGCGGGCTACTCAAAGAGGTTGTGGTTACACGGTCACTTTAATTTGGCATAAATCTGGCTGCTGCTGAAAGGGGTTGTTCCATTTCTCTCCCCTCTATTCCTCTGCACCCAGTCACTTATTTCACCCAGTCTTGTCTGGCACCAGTGTTTATATGGCTGTGCAATGAGTTGGACCACAGAACTGATCCAGCTGAATATCAACTCAATTAGTTGTATGCTTTTCTTTTTTTTTTAATTAGTTTCTTAGGGTAATACAGCCACATGAATGCTTGTGCTGGCGTAAGAAAGCACAGAAATGAGTGTCTGGGGGAGGAGGGAATGGACGAACTACTTTTTCAGTAGCAGCCCAAAGGGCCATTGAATGATGGCCTTATTAGACCGGCAGCATCCAACCCACACAAATTAAACTGTCTAGGCTGGGCTGTGAACTTTTCACATTCCTTGGTAACTCCTCTGCTCCTTTCTCATAAGCGCCTTCCCATTTCTCAGTAGCCACCGAACACTTACGGTTTTCAGGCACTCTTTGTCCTGGGAACCCTCTGCCCAGCAGCAAACACAGTTGCCTTCTTTTTCAGTTTGTAATTTCTACAATCCCCCAGCAGTCCTACTCCCAGCATGTCAAATTAATTCAAAATTCTTGTTTGTTCTCATTTTTTTTCCTTTTTACCACAATGTGCATGCCATCCTAAACTTTTCCAGAAACCGGTCAACCAAAGAAAAACAAGGTATTTTTCCAAATTATCTAAACAATGAGCATTTCAGTTCTGAGACACAGCCCAAAGATCGTTTCCCGATTCAGTGAAATATCGTCCTGATTCTGTTGGGCTTAGGGGCAACACGCAGTTGAGTTATCCCAACAGCAAAGCAGTGCTTCAGTTGTGGCTGCTGGGTTTCCTCCCTTCCAAAAGAAGCAATCCGTGTTAGCATTGTGCTTGGCTCTGACTGCGTTCCCCTCCTTGCTGCCTGGCTGCCTTGGTGTGCGAGGGGTGCCAAACCAAAATTCCTCAGCTCCCCTTCCCAGCCCACCCGTTCCCCACCCGTCTGTGTGGGAATGGGGAGGGCCACTGCTGGGACCTGCCATACCAGCAGCCAAGGTAAGAGAAGATAACTCCCACTCCCAAACTCTACCACAAGAGAAAAATTCTCATACCCACTACTCAGACCGGGCAGGTTCAAACCCATGGCAATAATAACTTTTGTAGCATCTGTGTCTTTTTGTTTAATTTTACGTAAAAAGCCCTTGTGTGTGGTACATTTACACAAGACTTGCTAGCAGTTAATACCACTGTATTCCACAAACCAGCCCATTCAGTATGGGTAGCAGAATTTGGGTGTAAACTGTTATACAGATTTGTTGTATTTTTTTCCCCTGCCACAGTGGAGGCCGACGTGCATTGATATCCATGAAGTCAGTGATCTGTCCGGGTTTATGACAAATGAGAGTCTGGCCATTCCACTTAAAATCCCTTGTTGGAGAAAAAAAATATCCCAAAGTGAGGTTTTATTTTCAGGTGGAACCTCTGAAATCAGCTTGTTAGGACTTGCCATGGGGAGTACTACCGTTCTCCTAAAATCTGGTCTGATGGGAAATACTTGCACTATTAGGATAAAACTGAAGGTGACAGTAAGGCTTGCAGCTTTACTGTAGCTATGCTCTGAGATAAATCATATACATAGTTTAAAAAAAGATTCTATGAAACAAACTAGAGGTTCCTGCAGAGAATTATCTTCATGGTTTTAATCAAAACACGGGGGAAAGACACTTAGCTTCTTTTTTATTTTGCAGAATTTTAGAAAAAATGTGCTCTTTCTTGCCTTTTTTTTTTTTTTTTTTTTTTTTTTTTTTTTTTTTTGGTAGCTTAAAATGATTTCTTATCCTCTGAATGGCTCTGGTCTGTTATATTCCCTCCCTGCTCTTAGAGCTAATTTCTGTTTCTTTGTCTCAAAAAATGATTGTATTTGTATCATCTCCAGACAGGTCACAGGAGGTACATTGAGTGCACACTGGATATGTTACACATCTGGTTTATATCCCCCTCCACTGAGCCACTTCATATCCCAGAATGCAGCATTTCTGTATTGTTGCTATATATCAAAATACGAAGAAAGACATACAGACAGTGGAGCTAAGCAGGCACAGCTACATGAGACACGTTAAAGATTCAATTAATTTAAAATAGCCACTTTTCTTTTAAAAACTGTTCCTGATTCTTGAAGTAGAAACAATATTGAACTGAAGAACCATGCAATACGACATAAACTTCTCCACTAGGCAAAAAAGATGAACAAACTCAGTATTCTGGAGTTTTTTTGCAACAGCCTTTTGGCATTTGAATATAATCCTGAGAGACTCATTTTAGGGATGGAAAAAAGAAATTTCTATTTAGACAGAATTTGTGGCAGTGTCTCATTCTTCATGATACGGACTAAAACAGAGATTGCTATACCAGCTGGTTTTTGTAGATCACTTCTCAGGGGCCCATGGACCATAGTTCAGGGCTGGCAACAGAGGGGATAACATATGTTCTGTAGGTGATCTGCAGTGCCTTCAGACTGGCATCTGCTGCCCCTTCTCTACCAATTCATCTACTTTCCTCTTATGAGACAGGACTGATCTTTCTCAGTCAGCACAGGACAACGGCTCTGGAGGCAGTGGGAAAGGACTGTGCCAACAATAATCCCTGAGGCACTGCCACTGTGGGCCAAGAGATCCTCAGAGCATGGGAGAAAGAAGTACTTTATGCTGCCTTGGTCTTCTCTGAGTCTGGCACAGTCTCACTGCGAAAGCGTTTTGTCCCACAAGCAGGTTTGGTTTGGCCTGTTATCAGCAACAGAAACTTTCTTTGGGTTCATCTGTAAGTTTGAAGTAATCTTTACTCAGATCTGTTGGGAGTTCCAGACTAGTGCAGCAACACGAGCCAGGCAGGGTTACAGCCATCACTTGATGCAATGACCTAGCAAGGTTCTGAGGTAAGCAGGCTTACCTGCTTCCTGACTGATGTGACAGGCTGATGGACTGATGGATGGGCTGCCTGACTGACAGCCAAGCAGACCGTTGTGCTGGGCAGCCCCAGAGCAGGCAGGTTCAGGAGCAACTGGAGCATGTAGCCCCTTGGCCATGCAACCACTGTGTGAAACTGCAGCATCATGAGGGAACCAGGCATCCCAAAGATCAGCTCTCGTAATTGAAATCTCTGCTTCTATAAGCACTTGTGTTTGAAAAACAAAGACTGTCTGCATGTCAGACCTGGGCCCTGGAAAGCTGTGATAGCAATGGGAGCTGGCTCAGGCAGTGCAGGGGTGAAACATGCTGGGAAGAGAGGCAGCACCGATTGCCCATTGTCTCCATCCTTCCATCCATCCCCCCAAACATACGTGCACACCTGCACCTACACACACCCAGTTTCACCCTGATTTGTCCCTGGATTGAATTAAGCTGAAGGATCAAAGAGCAAAGCTGGGACACTGTTTCCACACAGGAAGGCAAGGACTCTCTGCTCTTAGAAACCAGCTCGGCATTTGTCCCTGCTGGCCTCACCTGATTCAATCAAAATACAGCCAAAGGTCGTCTGTTTCCAGCCCTAGCTCCCTCCATTCACATCCCCCTCAGCTTTCTTTCCACATGGGTTCCTTCCAACTTTGCCCCACGTTCTCCAAAATGTCAGAAAGTTTTTTCCCCTGGAGCTGGCATTAAAGCTGGAAGCAAAGACATTTCTGTCTGGTCAGAGGGGGGAATATCTGTCCCAAATGCTTTTGAAATAGGCACATCAAACTTTATGACACTTCTTTTAGAATAGTGGATTCTATTTTCCTTATATAAACTTTGGCGGAGCAATTTTCCATACCCACATACATGCAGACTGCCTTACTCCTGGATTTGGGGAGGCTGGGTCTCCATGAATTGAGTGGTCCACACAGTTTCTTAATGTGAGCTTGCATTTTTGGAAGCATTGCATCTTCAATTTTAGCTTAAGGTTCTATTGAAAGTCTGGCTTTTAATAAGTTATAGACCTTTTTAGTTAAATGCAAACACTTAGTGTTAATTTAAGCAGAATTAAGATATTCTATTTGCTGGTTTGCTCAGAGCGGTGCAGTTCATTATTCCACCCTAAAAATTTTAGGACAATCGAGGTGATGTATTTATAGTTCCTGAGTACCCCAGCCTAATACCAATCAATTTGAGCAATGGCATGCATTGTTCGTGTGATAGCAAAGCAGATCAGAAGGCGAGGTTTGTAGGTAGTAAAATCTGGTCATGAGGCAAATGAAGTGAACAATGTCTGAATGCTAATGTTATGGTAAATGCTGATCTCCCTGATTTTCAGTAACCACTACAATTGCTGGCAACGTTTAATCAACTCTATCACCACATGGATGAACACAGCCATTGCAGTCCAAAGTTAGTAAGTCTACATAATATATAGCAACATTATATGGGGAGATGTCTGTACACTGCTCACCATAATGGGACTTGAGTTTTAACAGGGAACGTTAGGCACTTCTGTAACTGAATTCCAAAAGTAAAAGGAAATTACCAAAAGTGCATAAGCTGATAAATACCTAGCATCTTTTGTAGTCCTTCTCTGCCAATAATGCTCTGTAACCATCTCTTACGGGATAGAGACAGCAGAAGAGCAAAGTTGAAAATAAATGAGAGACATGCGTGGGCTTATATTGGAGCAACAGTTAAGGGAAAAGTGACCTTGCTGTCACTTCATCTATTTTCTTGTCTTGTTTAATTTAAGGAGTCATGTTCTAAAAAAGCACGTTTTGGTATTTCTGTTGTCCCTGTGCTTCTCTCTTGGTGCTGGTAATTTGCTGTGTAGCCCAGAGCTGTAATCCATTTCTCCCTGCGCTCAGGCGAGTTGTTCTGGCAGGAGTGTGTCCTGCTGCTGACAGACTGGAGCCACAGGTGCTGTTCACTTCAGACCTGCTCTTGGGAGAGCGTGGTTTCAACAGCAAAGCTGTTGATGCATATAGAGCAGAATTAAAAGCTTGGGAATGTATTAACTATGTGGCTTGAACATTTGTCATCCCTGGTAAGAAGGAACTAGATGAGCAACTGAAGTGGTGGAAGTAGCCTCCTCCTACCCCTTGGCAGCCATGAATTTCAGGCATGCAGGATGATTCCTTTTCAAAGCAGAACTGAAGATGCATCAGCATTCTGAGTGCATAAATAATGTTGCGGCCCTTAGTAAGCCCAGCCAGTATATCATCCATGCTAGAGCCATGCCTCCTTAGGATGGATCCTAGCCAAAGTTAAAGCAATGCCCTCTCTTCAGTGCGCTGTTTGAAATCTACTGTCAGAATGCTTTGTTTGAGGGAAACCCCACTTTCTTTCTTGGGTGGGATGAAACACTGTGAGTACCTTTGGGGCGAGTCACCTGTAGGTGCAGCTGGAATGACTAGTACACAGGATGACCAGTAACAGAGCTAAACGAGACAACCGCTATATACACCTGTAGACACATTAGTAGTATTGGATCAGAAAGCTTTAACCTCCCTGGGCAATTTAACCACAGCTGCAGAATTTATTGAGTGGAGGAGGCTGTGCAGCTGATAAAAGCCCCCTAAACTACACAGAAGTATCCCCAGTTCACTAGGTGTGGAGAACTGAGATAGTCCAATTCACACTTAAAGCTGGAGGTGAGAAAAGGAAGATGTTTCTGACTCCAGAGGTCATAATCTATTGCATCTATGAGCGATTCTTTACTGAGGTTGGACTGGAAAGCTGTAACTGATACAATCACACATAATGAGTTCTGTAGGCGTGCACTAAAAAATAAATAAATTGGCTTACTATCAGCTGGAGGGATTTTGGTCTTTGACTCTATTTCTGTGATTGTTCACTTTGCTGAAACTCATTGCGTTGAAGTGCCTCTTAAGAAATGCTTTTAGCCCCAAAACTATATTAATATTTAAAATGTTTTTCTCGAGCAGTGTAACAGCTGTGCAATGTGAAATAGAAGACATTTTTCTCTCTTTCCCTGAGCAGCTCTAAAACATCAAATGGTAAACAGAGGCGGCGGGGGGGGGGGGCAGGAAGAAAAGTTTTGTTTCTGCTATGGCTCTTATATAAAATACCAAATATTAACACCCAACCCCCCCAAACCTCCTCTGGTGCTATAGATTTGATGTTAGCAAAACTTTATCATTGAAATGCCCTGAAATATTGAGGACTTCAAATAAATTACTCTGGGCAGAAAACATTCTTGAAAACCTTAATTTCTGCAGCTGGAATGGTGAAATGCAATTCAGATCCATCCACTGTTGAAACGTAAGCTTAATTTCTCTAATTTAGACTACATTAAAATATCTGTAAATGTATACATATATAAAAATAAACATAAACACAATTCTACTACATTTATTTGTTTTGCTTTTGCTTTGAAATGAAGTTTGCTGCCTGCAAGCCTAAAATTGTTGTTTTTCACAATTGGAAAATGGATAAATGTACAGGCATGGTTGGCAGGGCTGAATGAATGCAAGCTATGGCCTACCGTGGTGTCCCCCGCTGCCTCTTGCCCTCAGACTTTAACCTTGCCCTCCTTAGAATTGCCAATAAATGTCAGAATTGGAAAGAACAAGGTACATCACGTGTCTTGGAACTGCTCCCTCCCTAGAGATGCAGGCAGAATCTGCTGTACACAATTCATATTTCAAGCTTTTCTTTGTATCCGTAGGGGCTAGAACCATGTTTTCTAAATGAAAGATATGATCCTGGTTTCTTCATGTGACTCTAGGAGGCGACCACTAGCAGTTCAATCTTGATCCATCCCAAACAGTATTCTTAATACCAGCTTGTTGGTCCCTTCTGTGTTAGCAAGGAAATGAGTATATTTAGAAGTTACCAAAATTGTATTTGGTAACAATAGGAAAAAAAAAAAAAATTTAGTACCATGTACCATAGCGACTTTACCCCTCTGGAAGGTTGGATTTCACTGGATGACTTCCATGGGCAAGATTTACTCATATTTTACAGAATGAGCCCCTGAATATTTATTTTTTAATTTTTTTTTTTTCCTTTTTCAGGCTCAAGGCCCCTGATTATTGTGAATTATGGTATTTGGCTGTCATGCAGTCTGAGTTTCCTCTACAGTGACCTATTTGAAATGTGATTCATACAATAATAGAGTATAGCTGTAGTGTAAAATAGTAACAGTAGATAATACAGAATAGCACAGTAAGGACAGTGTAGACTAATGTAATGTAGACTAGAAACAAATCAAATCTACAACTGCACAGTATTGCTGTGAACAATTCCCTATACATATAGTTGTTGGTGACAGGTCTAGCTGGTGTGTGAACAAAAGAGTATGTCTCCTGATACTCTGTTTGTTGTGCAGAAATTTGTCCTTATTTAACCCTAAATATCTGTCAGTTTCTTGCAGAAAGAATTTGCTTTGTGAATATAACATTTCAATAGATTATTTTTTTTTTCTAAGTCATTGCACTTTCATTTTTAGAAAGGCGAGGAATCCAACACATCCTACTCTGAGTAGGGCTCTTTGATGGGTTGGGATGCTGTTTGGGATGCTGCATGAATGATAAATATATCCGCAGACTCAGAGTAAATATTCAATGGCATGTAACTAAGGTATAAAGAAGTAAATTTTATACAAGTTGGCCACAGACGCCTTGTCATTTCCCAGTAAATTAAAGAGTCTTCCATTGGACCTATGAATTTATCGTACTAGTATTCTTCCATGACTACAGAAACAGCCTGACCCTGTTTTGATGGAGTGTTCCATTCCCTACAGATAACAAGAGTCCAGTGCTGTTCTTTCACATACCATGGCACAAATAAATTGAGCACAAAAACCTATTTGCAGCTCTTCCTGCAGCTGCCACTCAGTGCTAGTCTTTCTTATTAACTAGGGTTTTTTTCCCAGAACCTTGATCAGAGTCTTTGCCAGAAAAAGAAGTGCTCTGCTAATCACTTACAGGCTTATAAGCCATGTTTTGATAACAGAAGCATAGCAGTAGGATGGAAAGCTTTCTCCCACTATGAATCACATGGTAGGTCACCAGTATTGCCCAATGTCCCCAGTTGCTTCCCGGCACAAGCTGATCCAAAGGAATGGAGTTGAAGGCCATACTATTAGCCTGGATTAATTTCAGACTCCAGATTTGAGTGAGTCTGAGGTAAAACTAATATCTTCTTTGCTTAAAATCCTGTGGTTTTACATATTTTACTCCTCCTCATGACACTCTAAATGTCAGATCTTGCCCATGATTGCAAAGGGTCTCCTAGGAGAATGGATTGATGCTGTGCTCTGCAAGGAAAGGAGACTTCTTGCATGGTGCTGAGCTTACGAAACAATCCTTGAGTGGTGCGAAGAGCAGGTGGGAGCAAACTGGGGCAAGGAGTAAGAGCTCTGTCCTTATGCCAGACTGGCTGAGGCCAAACCATGTGCTGTGAAGGATCTGCCACATCCTAGGCAAGATTTGCTTGTACAGGAAAAAGTTACTATTGCTCTGTGACTGGAGGGTGAAGATTCTGCCTCCCAAATGTTCCACAGGCATCTGCCTAGCTCTCTGGTTAGCTACGGACAAAGGTGCTGCCAAATGAAATTCAGAACTTCATAAGCGTTGGATGCTTTTCAACCCCAGGAGTAAAATGTTCAAAGTATCATGAACACAGGTGTCTGAGCATAAAAATAGCCATGCCAGTGCTACACAATTGTTGTTTCTGCATAATTACTAAGGATCAGATTTTGAGAAAGCTCAGTTACAATTTTTATAGACTTCAGGTCCCTCCATAATCAAAGAAAAGAAATAGAGACTGGTAGTATGCCTGTTTTGAGAATCTACTTTAGGATTACAGGAACTGTGACCTAGAAAGAGCAGATAAATCCCATCTTTGTTCATTATTAATTTCAGAATGCTTTATTTACATTTGATCCATTCCTATTACTGCTAAGGCTTGCCTTTATGTTTGGCTTTTTATTCCATGCAGTTATGCAGCAAACACGGATTATTTAAATCACCCATGACTGATCACACCTCGGATCTTTGTGAGGTGGGTAAGCTCTACTATAGTCATCTTATGGACATTGCTTGGCCAATTGTCTCCCAACCAGGGAGGGACAAACCCGTCATTCTGCAGGGCTTAGTTTGAGCTGTGCCTCTAACTGATCGATAGAGGCTGTGACAACACTCACAGTAGTCGAACTTTGTCTCTTAGGCCTGGTTTTGACCAAAAGTAAAACTGGCCCACCAAAACATGAGCAATCTTCTGGTTGAACTGGGTAAATCTATGTACTAGAACTATATATCTTAAATAACCAGGACAAGCTCTTATTCTGCAAACAATTGTGTGTGTGAATAATTTTTCTGATGTGTTTATTACTGACACTGGAACTAATCCTATACAGTGTATGGGAAGTATATAGAAGTACATCCTGATTGCATTAAGTGAAATATTGGGCTCTGTTGGTGTCTGGACAGTAGAAGTGCGGTGGATCTGATAATCCAGGCATTTTGTGGACTCGATTCTTGTCTTGGTTTTATAGGCACTATAGGCACATGTTCAGAGTTACACCAAAAGAGTTCAAGAGCAAAACTCTAAGCCAAGTATATTCTGAACATTTGAAGCATTTTACTGAATTCATATTTTGAAGCCACTCAATAGTTGCTCTTTATTCTGAAAAATTCAAAATGAAGCAGTATTCTGCCCCACTTGGTCTTTGGTCTAAGATCTCCTATTTTTAAGGTTGGCTCGCTCAGTTTATTAAAGGTAGGTGTATGATGCTTTTGTTATATACACTGTGCAAAAAAGATAGATGCCCAAATGGATCCTTAGATCCAAATCCCCCCGAATTTGGAAAAAAAATGTACTTCAGCTGATCATGACTTGCTCAAGTATCCTGAAAAAAAGGCAGGAAGTACCAAGACGAACTTGAGATTTGGAATAATAGTAGTGCTTCAAAATTTTGGTTTCATGTTGAGCCTACACTGGGCTGGATGTGCCTATTTGGTAGAATAAGGATAGTTGTATTAGCTCAAACGTGTTCTGCTTTTGACTGTTTTTCATTTTAATATACATCTTTACCCCCAGACCTCAAAAAGGATTAAAATGCCAGAAAGGAGACAGATCACTCAGAATTTCTAACCACATACCAGAAATCTCAAGACACATAGTTCTCACAAGATTTTCTACTCTTTGTAGACCATAAAAGGCTCAGATAACCTTCTAAAGTCCACTCTGATCTCTTTAGTCATTAAAAAATAAGTTTTTACCAAGAATCTAAGCTAGATTCATACTGCAGTGATTACATTCAATCAATCCAATTTCACTCCACCACTTCAGAAGTTATTTATGCATTCATTCATTAAGACAGAGTAACAGAAGTCTTCATCCAAAACAAGATTCTAACATTAAAAACAAGGCTGTAAATATTGCAAAAAAAGCCTGAAAGTACTGCAGGGAAACATTTCCATACACATTATTTAGTTTCAGATTGTTAGAGGCATTTGCTTTGTCTCTGTCTGTCACATTCACTTTTCAGAAGTGTTCCAGAGAAGCAGTACTGTCATCGTGAACAGAAGAGTACGCTCACCTGTTCGGCCTTTGTGAGAAGCAGGCAAATACTGCATCATCTAAACTACAAACTGGTAAGTTTAATTTTGCATTTGCCATTACCTTCACCACTGTAAAGGTGAATTGCAAATAAAGAAAGTGATTGACTTGCTTTCAGTGAAATTTCTGGAAATTCCAGTCTTAGTAAGTACGTACTTCTAGTGCATGTTCTCCCGCAAGATGAGGCAGTCTGGTAGAAATAGCCAATTAGCTGAACTGCCAAATTGCTTACTGGCAATAGTAAAACTACTTCATATACTACTTATCTGTCTGTGATAAAATCTTTTAGTCTTGGCCTTGCTGAAGAAGTTGATGCTTTCAAAAATTCCAGCCATTGTCTCTTTTCCCTGAGTTGTTGTGTATTTAAATTAGAGTTGATATTATTTATCTGCTCTTTATAGAGGGGTGCTACCTTTCAGGCCCTGGGCACAGTCTGCCTTTTCAGTACAGGTTTGTACAGCACCTGACATATAGTCCCCCAAGCTGCTAAAGATAATAAAAGTTCTAAGATAATGTCATGCCATGAAGAGTGATGCTTTTACCAATTAGTCTGCAGGTTACATTTTGGGGTTACTGAAGATAGATCGAATGGGACCTACTCTGAGAGGGAAGAGCTTCTGCAAACACACAAAATCCTTTCTTAGGATCTGTATTTGAATGGCAGACAGTAAAAAGTCACAAGCCCCTACAATGTGCTGTGTAGAAACTTTCAACCATTTCTTCCTATGACATAATTAGGCGTACCCACATAATCAGGCAGACACCACTAACATCTGCGTTCACAGCAATCTTGTATCCAAAGGGGAAAAAAATCAGCCATTTGCTAAAGGTCTTCTTTTTTCCAGTTTAGAGGTGACTTTTTATTTCGATCATCTGAGATGAACATTTTAAGAAAAGGAGTACAAAAACAAGGGTGGAGAAGGAGGGATGCAGTATTTTGGGTCAAGCAGCCATTAAGAGCTGCGATGCCAATTATACGCAGAAACAGTGGCATCTAGTGGGCAGTTTTTCAGATCAGAAAAGACAAAGTTAGCAGACATTGAATATAAAACACCTCAGCGATTAAAGCTAATGATATCTTTATCTCTTTCATAGATTAAAGATTTTCCCAAGTCTGTTGTAATCCTTTTCTGTAAAAGCATTTGGAAATCAACTATTTTGCCAATTTTTCCATCTTCAATATACAAATTTCAGAACATTTGTTCTTCCTATTTTCCTTATATTAAGCCCTCTCATGCCTTTCATATGTAAATTCTAATTATTTAATGTCATATAGATTACCATAAATCTTCACCCAGTAGGAAAGCTAATGGTTTGCATGAATGTATAAAAGTCTAGCATTTTTCCCCAAGGTTTTAGACATGAATAAAAATAAACCTCCAGCTTGTCCTTGAAGACACTTGATCTAGTTCAAATTAAGATGATTTCAAGCACAGCACAGCTTTGAGGGAAAGATCTGTGTAAAAGAAGACAATAAAAAACGCGGTAGAGCAGCCACACTGAAGGACTCTGGAAAAGCTTACTTACATAATTTCTGTAGCTATAACTAGGTATTATGTTTATGCAGTGTTAACCTTTTATGCTAAGTATGTATGAGTTTTTTCACTGCTGAGTCATAATAAATACTTGAATTTATTTATTTATACCTGATCCTAAGATCCTGTTCTTTTATTAGTCCACTGGCTTACATGTAAAACACTGTATATATTTTAGGAACATACAGAAATGTATAATAAGCAGCATGAGGGGTTGCTACATCCATGGCAATCGTCTAAAGCAGTCACGTTAATGCCTTTGCTCTCTCTTTAGACTGCAGCATTTGCCAATGCTGAGCAAACTTCTGAAAGTCTGCTGTGCTGTGATGGCGGCCTCTTCTTTGGCTGTCTCTCGGGTAGGTTGAAGGGTGTTTCTGTTTACTTGCAGGGCACAAATTAATTTGTATCAATGGAGGACTTGGCTTCTTAAATCTGGCAGAAGAGCTGGATGTCTCAAAGAAATATCTTGGCTATGTTCTTCATGATCACAGGATTACAGTCACTGATAGGCTTCAGTCTATCTTTTTCTTCTTTACCGTCATAATTTTCTGTTCTGTCTCTTTCTGTACACTTTTTTCTCCCTTTATTCTTTATGTTTCAAACTTTCCTATATGGCGTCTGCTGTTTTTCTTGTCTTGATGGACCAGGAGGTACTTCAATGGTCAGTTCTACCACAGAACAGAAGTGTAGATGCTTTTAAGAGAGAGCTTACTTTTGTAAAGAAGCTTAAATGCTGGAATTCTGGAAACACTGGTAATGGTTTTGATTTGAATCTGAGTGCAAACATGAGTTGGCTCTTTTGCCCCTTGGCTAGATGAATAAGCCTGACACAAATGTGGGCTAAAGACTATTAACACCATTAGAAATTTTTTCCCTTACGAAGTGTGAGAGAGCATGGAACAGGCACCTGGAAGTATTTCACCTTTCTATGTTTCTAGTTTTCTCTTTGTACGTTAGACATAATAATACTTAACTTTTCTTTGGAGATACCTCTACGAGATCCTTCAGCCCTAATGTGGAAAAGCAAACGTAAAAACAATAAATGATCTCTATTCCACGTTTGTTTTCAGATTAGCTCAGTGTTACTGAGGTAGACCTAGAAGCTACTATTTAACCTTACTAATTATCTAACTCATGACTGAATATTACTAGGTGGGAGTTCTTTTATTTCAGAGAAGTACTTAAATCAACTTTCACTAGGTGAAAGCTGGCATAATTGGGATTGGTATGAATTTTTCACTGCTCAAGAAGAAACAGAGCTAGGATTTCACCTAATGACTTTAACTTCAATGGAGATATGCAAATGGTGATCCATGTATTGAGAGTATTATGAATGAAGCACACAATAGCAGGCTGATGATGCTTTTTTACACTCCCAGATTTAATCTATGATTTCATCTTGACAGTAGGGGAAAGCAAGCCTTTGATGCTTTGAGATTTAAATTATTTCCTTGGAATCACCTAGGAGAGCTCTCTTACTGGAAGGAAAGTATACTAGAAGGACTGTTGATCTATTTCAGCCTACCAAATGCTCTGTTGCAGTAGTAATTTCCTTATGTATCTTCATAAAATTGTTTTACATTTTGCTACCAGTCCTCAGGCTCTTAGTGTGACTGCAGCGAGGAACTCTGAAAGTTAACTTTGGTCCATTCGTAACTAATTCTATTGCCATTGCAGATCGTAACAGACATGTAAGAGCTATCAAGACATTTTTCATGTTGTTTTGCCGATATCATACGTTTACCATCTGACTGTACAAGATATTCTATACCAAGGCATAAGTTATAAAGGCATGCAGGCAGAAAAGGGATGCCTGGATACATGTGCCTTACCTGACAGAATTACAAAGGAAAGGGAAAAGTTGTGCAGAGAAACTACAAAATGATTAGACTGTACCACAGTGCTTCCCAGCTGCTGATCCTGTAAAGTCCTCTGATGTTTCCTTAGTATTTTGCAATACTGAGCCTCACTTCCAGTGACTTTTGTCAGCACACAGTATGGGAAACTAAGGCAACAAAATAATCTGAAAATGGATTGGAATCAAGCTTTTATTATGAAACAATACATGAAATACTCATCAGGCAATTACACATAGATTAGTGTTGCATAAATGTTATGTATTCATACAATATTGTTATTTAACATGCAAAACTATAACTAAGGATTCCTCCGAAGTCCAGAAAGCTGGCCTTCTCATCATGTTTATATTCTCCAATTTTTATGGACGTCTCCCTCTAAGTTCCTTTTGCTTCAGACAGTCTAAAGCTGTACCCTTAAAAAGCATACTCTGGGACTGATCAGTCATTCATCCTTGCCCATACCTCAGAAACTGGGGGAAACCCTGGATTTGTTTATTCATGCATGCAATCATTACTGGTAGAAAATACATGGTGGTCTATAACATATCTAGCCATTTATCGTTGGAAGTTTTGCTACATGCCTGGGATTGCACTGTATTGGAAAGAGGTTCAGCTCTACAATGAGCATGTAGCCAATGCAGGAATAATCTTGTCCTCCTTAACACAATCATAGTATATATCCTCTTCAGTGCCCATAAAGAGATCTGAAGAAAAAAAAGAAAATGTAATTTAAAAACATGCTGGCATTGGCCATACTAACAATATATAAAGGGCTTCAAATCATTTAAGCACTTTTCTAACATTAATTCTTCACGATCGCCTGTGAGCAGCTATTAGGAAGAATTACAATAGCTAAGGGAGCCAGCTTTCTACTGTGTCTCAGCTGGAAGATTTTTTGAAAACTGCCAACTTACCTCCTAGGGCTAAGGTTTGGGAATTTTATGGTTTTTTAAATAAGTTTCAGACCTTTGGCTTTTTGTGGATTGACATAGCTCCACCGAAGTCTACCCCAATATCCAAATTTTCAAACGTATTTAGATATGTACAGGTACAAATAGATAGCAGAATTATGAGCAGACAAACTTTCTGTCTTTTGAAGCAGATCAGCCCTGACAGACACCATCTCTGTATCCTACTGTTTAAATCCTTTTGAAAGTATGGAGCTAATTCTGCAACTTCTATGTTAAAAAGTTAACTGTGAGTGATATAGCATCACTATTATGGTGATGATTCAAATTTATCCCAGTTGACAAATTTCATGTCTGTTTAAAGAATGTAAGCAGGAAGGCTTATCCTGTTATAAAAACATACAGATGTGGGTATATCTTCTTTTTTTTGGCATCATAAACAGCTATTGGGTAATTGGAAGAGTTTATGATTAATACATATATTTTACAATCCTATACATTCCTTACCTCAAAACATCACATTTTCTTAATGTAGTGATAAGCTGCTATAACTGCATGTAAAACACACAAGGAAAAAAAGGGTGACCATATCACAAACCTAATGTGCATGGAGTACTACTGGGATGTGTCATTTTGCCACTGATTGGCTTGTGAGAAGTACCTAGTTTCTGAGCTGTGCTTTGGAGTGTATTTTCCCATTGAACTCTATGATGCATATGATAAACAGAGGCAATAAAGCAAATGATGCTGTCTATTACACTGATGTTGAAAATCATAAACAGAACTAATAATCCATGCAAGCTCTGTGAAAATGTTCTATGTTAATGTTTACCAGCATGTGTACTAAATAGTGGATTCCATTTAAAAATTCAGCAGCTAGCAAATTATGACAGCTGAGATACTGCAGAACAGGCTCAACTGCTAGCAGGTCAGACTGCATCCTATATATCTCAAGGATGACAACTGAGTTTAATCCTGCACAGTCCCACTGAGGGCTAGGTAAACAAGTACAAGACTTAGAAATAGATGAGTTGGAAAAGGAGCACAAGCAAAGAGGAAAGAAACAGGAGCAATCTGAAGCAACATTAATAAGAATGTTGTGGAGTCACCAGCTTATATCCATATAGCAGAGAAATGCATTATTAACCCGAACAGAACTACAGTGCCACAGTTGATGCCTAAGACACTTATGTTCCCTACCACTGCTCTGTTGCCAGACACCATTCAGCACAAAAAAATTCTTCCAGCCATTGGTTATTCTCTCCTCTTCCAGTTTGTGGCTCTGCCTTTTGTTATGAAGAAAGAAATACACACTGTAAAAGAAATATATATATATACCAATTGTGGGGTAGGCAAAACTATTAGATTGGATGCACTAAATCCCTGTTGCAGTGTGGGAAGCAATGCGGATTCAGCCAGTGTTCCAGGAATTGTTCTTCTGATCTCTGCTCCAAGCGCTGGAGGTAAAGCATATACTCCTATTTAAAGAAAAGAAAAAGTAATTTAATTATGTTATCACTCACATCTAATGTCAGGCCAATGAACTAGGAGAATTTTACAGCTTATATAAAAGCAATTAATTTACCCCTTAAAACTATCAAATATAGTGAAATGGTGTTGCTAGTCAGCTTGCCCCAACCTAGCAATATTTAATGAATGACATCATCATCCAGATCAGTAAAGGTGTTGAGCAAGTATTTTACAATAATACTCATAAATTAGGAATTCTGCATACACATTTCTTATTTGCACAGAAGCCTCTGTTGGTCCTGAGGGTACAGAGGGATTCTCACAGATAGGTCTGTTGTAGCCTCTTTGAAAATTGATTCCTGCTGATTAGAAACCATTAACCCCTTACAGGATCATGTGGCACCACTCTGAAGGGTTCTAGTAGTAGCATGTATCAGTGCTCAGTGATCTTTCTGTGACACATAAAATAAGGTGAATTTCCCATACTAATTTATAGGATTTTGGTGTAAGCAACAAGTTATCAAACTAAAGTGGGCGGTGTACCAAAAACTTGACCTCCATCAAAAACTTACTTTTTAAAAGTTACAGTCCCAGTGCATGTGGGCTCATAAGCTTTGTGAATACTAGATACATTTTTTCAAATTACACACCCATTGCTTTGCACAGTAGGCATTGCAGGAATGGAAGCTGTCGCGTAAACCCTTTGCACTGGCTGAGTGCTCCCGCTGTCATCGAGTTCTCTGCTCTTTGTGCTGACCAGAGGGTTGGTACACTGGGTGCCAGCAGGAAGCATTAGTATCCTGCCTTTTACTGTGCTTTCTCTCCTCGCAGCACAGGGAGATTTGGCTCGGATCCCTCTGTGAGACTGCTTTATGAACTTGAGGAGAACAGAACTATATGACTGAGAAGGCGCCACATGATAAAAAGCAGGGTCTCAGTCAACATAAGTTTAAAACATGCTGATAACATAAATGACTTTTTAAAATAACCAAAGATGGCAGATCTTGCTGTCTGTAACTGAACAGGCTTTTTGACTGAAACAGCACTGTGGAAGTCAAGCGGTGTCACAAAGAATTGCAAATTAAATTCCCCAGCTCAGCATGATCTGGCCTAGTACAAACAGCTTTTGCTTAAAATAGATGAACAGAGGTGGGTTCATCCCAGCATTCATTTCATTCTGCTACAAAGAATCCATAAAAAATCAGTTTTTCTCCTTAAGCCGGTGGTAGAGCTGTGCACAGGGGTACAGCAGCCATGCACCATCATTCACAAGGGAAAATCTCCATGTTCCACATGGCGGAGAGGGATAGGTTTTTTTTATCAGAAGATATTTCCTTTTCTACTGAAAACCTTGGCATTTAGTGAGAAAAACAAATATTCTTATGTTTGGGTTTTCTTACAGAAAGGCAGCATTGCTGTATAGAAAAAAAAAAGAAATAAAAAGAAGGTTGGAATTGCTTACCAAGTGTCTGCTACTAATTGTGGTAGGACGGAAAGTGGCAAGGACAGAGCAGCAGAGGTCAGTAATCAAACACTTCTCTAGCCCTGGCTCCCTCTACTCCCCGCCTAGAATCACAGAGTCGTAGGGTATCTCCAGTTGGAAGGGACCCGTCAGGATCATTGAGCCCAACTCCCTGCTCCTCACAGGACTACCTAAAACTAAACCATATGACTAAGAGCATCGTGTGTATGCATATAACTTCTTACAATACACGATTTAACGCAATCCAACTTCTCTACTGTTTTATTTCTTTTGTATTTAATATATGTTATATTTACTATATAACATGTTATATAATCGTGGTGGTATGTTTAGCGTAAGCATAGATGGGAGCTGCATTCTGGCTAATTTGCAAAAACTACAAGGCTCATTTAACAACACCTTAGAAACCAACCCAATCCTGAATGTTGTGGGCAGCAGTGAAGACCGTGCCTTCTGGTTTTCGGCTCTGCTGTACAGCCGTCATTGTACAAGCCTGTTAACAAGCAGGGTGCAGCACCCTCATGACAGCTCTGATTTGTCGTGGCCATCACACTTGACAAAGGAGTGTGTGTATCAGGAGCGGTGTATGGCCAGGTGGATTCCTGTTGGCTGGTATACAAAAACCACTGGAACAGGAAAAACACGAGCTGTCTCCATGACCCTGGCACACACTGAGCTCAGTCCTGCAAGGTACATAGCGCTCTTCGTGTCTTACGGAGTTCAGAAGTGTTCAGCACCTTGCTGAACTCAGCCCCTTGTATTCGTCATACAGGCACAATCTGTTGTGTGCTTTCTAGCTTCTGTGGGTTTTGTCTCTTCAGAACCATGTAATTTTAGCACAGTTTATTTACTTTGGAAAGAAATAGGCAGTAATTTTAAAATACCTTAAGTACCTCTTGAGAAGTGCAGAATTATGTTACGTCTTGTCAAAGCAAGTAAAACAGAAGGCTCCTTAATCCTTTTGCTTTTGTTGTAAAATGGTTTAGAAATAAATAAATGTAAATATTGCATGCAAAAACAGTGCTGTTGGATTAAGCTAGCAACTAAAAACTTCTACAATATCATAACAAACCATTCTATCTGTAGCATTCATAAATAAGTGCATGAAAGTAAGTGATTTTAAAAGCTTGTTCAGAACTACCTCAATCTCCACACTGACCACTGACACCTACATCTCCTTTCTGCCTTGAGTGCAGAATGTGCGCTAAGCAGAAGACATTTCCTGTTATTTAGTTTTTCAGGAACAACCTGATGAAATCCACATTTCTATAAATGAAAAGCCACTTTCTTCTCCATAATTTAATCGGCATTTTTGAGCCACGATAAATAATTTCCACATTCTGCAAGCATACATTTCCTGAGCAATATGCAGTACTTACAGAATGCTACTTAACAGTCATTGAAAGAATGTAAAGGGTTTTTTTAATATTCCATGGAAGAACTCAGCTGCTTAAAAGGGTGATACTCATAACGCATTGCTTGGAATTAAAAGTATAGAAATTTAATACTAAGCACAAATGTTTTGGGGGTTTTGGTGCTGGGGTTTTTTTTTAGTTAATGTAATTTAAAAATAAGTATCATAAATCACCCTCATTGGCTCATCAGGGAAACCAGCTTTTCTTGGTCTGTCTTCACGACGAGTTCTCAGCATCTGTTTGGCATCTTTTTCAGTCAAAATTGGTGAAGTGTCTAAAGACAGAAAAGTAGAAATTAGTTCTGAAATTACCAAAAAGTTAATATTTTATCAGTCAAAAGTAATATGAAATGTCTCCAAACCTGATATTTGTCTATATACAAAGTGTTCTTTCATTACAGCCCCTTCCCAGGGGATATTGCATTCCAGGAGATAGAAGTGGAATTTTAAACCATTTTTATACTTGTGCTTTCTATAGTTCTACCAGTATGAAGCAAACCTTACATACTTATGTTACTCTCTAAAATGAGAAAATATAAAGGCACCATCTAACCACTGACGTTAGTAACTCTTCCAATTCTTTGTTCTTTTCTGTGTTACTTTATTTTTAGGATTATTTTTCAAAGTAATGAGTTAGACTTTTGTTGCAAAGGAGAGATTGCATTGAACGTTTAGCTTGCAGGACCTTGGTAAGATAATATTAAAATAGTAAACTAGTAAAATTTAACTTTTTGATTTTGCAATAAATGACTACAGTGTGGTAATGCAGAGAGTAAAATATCAAATAGCATGATTGTTAAAAATCAAATCATGGAAAGCCTGAAATATAAAAATAATTAAGTATTAAAAATTAAATATGAAGATACTAAAATACAAGGTTGAGGAACTAATACTATGATAATATGCTCTGCAGCTCTACACACATTAGCAGGTTTGTTTTATATAAACTCCTACCTGTAAAAGTGGTCATCAGGACCAAAAAGGAGACAAACACAAGTAACTTCATTTTGATTCTGCTTTCTCTCAGTCTCTTCCAAAATGAGTAACGCTGACGGAGGCATTAGCCTATTTGAAGTAGCTACGTCAGTCACAAATGTTTGTTTATGCTGTAAGTAATTTGAGTGATAGTACGATTTTGAAGACATCTGGGCTGAAGTTTTGAATTAGGCTATTATCTGCTCACACATTCTCAGCATAACTCAGTTCCTGAGGGAAAGAAAATAGACAACCTTTTTTCCACTTCAGGCTTCAGAGTTACACTGGCTATTTTAAATTTGTGAAAATAAAACACATCACCCTCCCTTTAGCGTAGCAAGCAACGGTTATGGGTACCTAAGGTGAATGATTGTTTTTTAAAAGAAACAATTACCCATTCCTGAATGTTAATCTCAAAGGCAGCCCCTTTTTCAAAAACTGTCTCTAACTTTACTCCGGCACAGAGGTACATATTAATGTGGTTTAACTCTAGCAAAGCCAAATTATCACTGCTGAAAAACACAGCAGGGAGATTTTTATCGAGTTGATAGGACCACACAAATGAAAACTCACATAACTCTTCTCTTTTCAGGACAAGTTAGTAGAAAACAGGACTTTAAATGTCCTTACTAGTAAACATAGTGTGAAGTAAGAATGTGGGTTAACAAATGTCTTTGCAAACAGCGAGTTTCTGCCTTGAGAAACGTGACTGTCCGGGCCTCTCCTGAGCTGCTGGACATACGGCACCAGCGTCACCTATTTGTAGGAAAATAAAGAAGTGTCCCTTTGAATATAGTGTATGAAATAGGTAGTCAGAATTCATGGGCGGCTCTCACAGGAGAGACGTGAGTAATTAGCATTCCCCCTCGGAGGGAAAGGTGCAGCACATGCCCGTACCTGCTGCACCACAGGGCTTCACCTGGGGTTTGCCAGCCTGCCTCTGGGAAGCCCTTCTCATCCATGCCTTTTTATTTCCTAAAGGAGGGACATTTATTCTGTCTGTGCCGCTACGTCTGCACAAGTCAGCCAGTTTCAGTGAAATCTGACAGAAAGCGGTGGCTCTCAAAAACGCCAAGATACAGAAAGGCTGAAGTCAACCAGCAGGTCAGAGAGAGGGGCTCTGTGAACGCCCCTGCGGACGGACACCTTCGGGGTGTCCCCAGCTTCGGCACACACCAGGGAGACACGTCTCCTCAGCTCGAGTAGCTCAGCTGCTCGCACAATTATCTATGAGTTTATAAAAATCTGACAGAAGCCTGGGCTAAATCAGAGAGCGCTGTCGGTGTGAGGGCTTGACTGGAGCCAACGCAGGGGATGGGAACGAAGCGGTTCTGGGGTCCGACCTCCCGTTACGGGGCTTTTCTTGAAATCCCGAGTATTGGCAAACTGTGGAGCGTTTGCATTTTTCAGCACGTGTTTTAAAATACCAACAGCCTAAAATCCTAGAAATGTCATGTATACTGTACGGATTTATGTAATTGTTCAAGAAGCGCAAAAAGCTGCAGCAACTATTTATTTTTAGAACTGCTACAGGGAAAACAGTGGGACAAATTATGGGGGGAAGAGCATTTATGGTTGGGGTAATAAAGGAACAGATAGTGCGATAATTCAGCCCAAAGCCCCTCCGGCAGCCTCCTCCTCCACCGAGACCCTTCGCCTCGGGTTTCCCGCCCGCGGCCCTGTGCCCCAGCCAGCTCCCGCCCGAGCTGCTGCCGGGCCGCGCTGTGGGCAGCCGCTGGCGATAAACCCCGAGTCGTGATGAAGCGGTGACGAACCCACCCGTGCGCCCGCCCGTCTCCTGGCAACCGCCCTCCGCCGCTTCCGCTTCCGGCGCCTCGCGCATCCCCGCCGCCCGCCTCCTGCCGCGCCGCCCGCAGCGGCTGCCCCTCGGCCCGGCGCAGGCGGGACCTGCTGCCAGCAGCCCCCGCCGCGCTGCGAAGGGGGAAGCGGGCGAGGGCGGACAGCGGCGGCGGCGGCCTGAGGGGAGGCGGTGTGAGGGGAGGCGGTGTGAGGGGCGGGGGCCGCGGCGCGGGACCGGGCCGTCCGTCCGCCCGCCCGCAGAGGGGCCGGAGTGGAAGTGGGGCGTGTGGGGGCAGCCAGAGCCGTGTGGCAGCTCCCGCCTGGCGCCTGGGGACAGCGGACGAGAGAAGGGCCGGGCCGGGAGGAGGCTAGGCGGTAGCTGGCCTTGCGCTAGGCCCAGGCAGGCAGCGGAAGAGCCCCTCGCACCTGGTCAGCACTGAAACCCTTCTGTTGGTGGGTAGGTCGGGTGTGGGGGGGAAACAGGTGCTTAGCCCTAATAAGGGATTAAAAGATGTTTCATGAAGCTGCACGTTGGCTGCTTGCACTAGGGGGCTGTTCCCGGGCTGGCCCTGCTGGCTGCCCGACTGGCGTGAGGGGTTAGGCCGGTGGGACTGAGCTGCTGAGGAATGGAAGGGATGGAGAGCAGAAGCGGCGCGGCCTCCTCGGTCATCGCAGACTGGAGTTTGGCGTTTTGGACTCTGTGCGCTGTGATCCTGCCGGTGCTGATCACCTTGTGGTGCAGCTTCCAGCGGTCCCGGCGACAGGTGTTAATACGAGACATCTTTCGCAAGAGCAAGCATGACTGGCACTACACAGACCTCTTCGGCCAGCCCTCCTACTGCTGCGTGTGCGCTCAGCACATCCTTCAGGGTGCTTTCTGCAACTGCTGTGGGCTGCGTGTCAGCGAAGGATGCCTCAAGAAGGCTGACCAGCTCTTTCTCTGCAAGGAAATTATGATGAGGAGCAATGGTGGAGCCCACAGCTCTATGCCACACCACTGGATCAGAGGCAACGTCCCGCTCTGCAGCTGCTGTATAATATGCAAACAACAGTGCGGCACACAGCCCAAGCTCTGCGACTACAGGTACTGCAAGGGACTTTGACTTTGCATGAGAAAGCACGATGCCGTATCAGTACTGTATTTTCTGCAGGGTTATTGGAACACATTACCCCAAAGGAGATCCTGCAGTAGTCAAATATGAAACTCTTATTAAAAAAACAGCTTCAGAGAACCTAAAATTAAAATGGATGCTTATGGGTAATTTGAGTCATAGATAAAGAGTATGGCATTGCATCTCATGTCTGCTTGTTCTCTTCATTGCATTACTCCAGCATGATGTGCTAGCTAGTGTGTAACTACCAATCGAAGGCTCTCTGTGTCCAATAGAGTTTATATTTTAGGGGACCTTAAGAAAGTTCTAACGCACTTGTCGTTTGTAGAGTGGATAGCCTGAGCAATTTGGGTGGCACAGCTCGCAATTCAGAGCACCAGAATGTCTGTGCATCTCTGCAAAATTGGCATCTGCTTGGTGTAACTAGAACAAACAACCATCCTATAGCTGTTTCAAGTTAATTTTTAAGGATACTCAAAAAAAAGCTAATGGGAAGTTTTAAAATGTACTGTAATCTAATCTGTTGTTAAAGTTTGTGGTAAGAGTGTTAAAAATTTTCAAGGAACTGTTGAATTAGCTTGCACTGTCATCAGTAAGGCTGCTTGCAACGTTATCAGCAAGACACATAGTGGCACGTCATGCCAAAATACAGTGCTAGTAGTACGAGTGCTGGGTACAGTGTGAGTGTTACTTCAGCCTTCTCAAAGGATGTCATCTTTCCAGCACGTATTTTGCCAGTTTTTGCTTTGCTTCTGTGTGATACTGTCAAATTGCTTGGTAAGTAAGCAGAACTACAGTGTAAACAAGCATACTATCAGAAACAAAACATTGAGAGAGGAGGCAAGGGGGAAAGGAAGGAAGAAGAGGAAAAGAAGAAAGTCACAGTGCAGGGCAAGTATCATTACTACTCTAGTTGTGTGCTGGATTAGTCAGAAGGACTCCAAAAATAGCTTTCACAGCTGCTTAAACCAAGGCTTTGGCTGTAGCAAATGAGGATTAGCATTCTGCAGAGGCTGGCAGTGGATATTGCAGTATTTCCTCTTTTTCTATTCGGTTTTCCGGGACAGCTTTTCGCATAGGTCAAAAAGCTGAGCAGTTTTGCATAACAAAATCCCATCAGCCTAGTACAGGATTGTGTAACCTTTTACGTTTCAGACTTAAAGGGGTATTATCAATCTTAAGAAATTTATTAATTAATGTTACTAGTAACACTATTAAATTGAACTCTAGTGTTTTATCTGTGCTCTTTAAGGATGGATGGGAGTTCAGTTTCTCATGCAAGCTTTCAGTGTAACTTAAATATCCTCTTGCATTGTCTGCAATATTATAGCACCTGTTTTTTTAATTAAAAAGAATAGAATTAATGTAAAACTGTTGGGTTTTTTCCACATAATTCAAATGCTTTTAGAGACTTGCAAGCACATGACCAAGTTACAAAATTTTCTGTAGCCAATACATAGTTGTGTAAACTTCCAAGGAATGCATGGTTTTCCCTGTAACATGCTTAAAATATTACTTATAATGATGCACGTAAACATAAGTACTTTTCAGAAAGTTAATTGGTGTAAAACAAATGAGCAAAATTGATGTGTCTGAGTATTTTTTTCATGTTTTGTGGTCTTTTTTCCAGATGCGTGTGGTGTCAGTACACTGTACATGATGAATGCATGATGGATTGTTTAAACACTGAGGAGTGTACGTTTGGAGAATTCAGAGACTTAATTATTCCACCATACTATTTGTCTACAATCAACCAGATGCGTAAAGACAAAAGAACCAATTATGAAAAGGTAATTGTCTACTACTTCTTGATTTTTACAATATATTTTTAAAAAAAATCCCCCACACATTAAAACATGAATTCAGTACATTATCAGGTTAATAACTATCAGGTAAATGTTTAAATATATATGAAGTACTTGCAGTGTTAATTGGGAGTTGTTTGTCATTTTATTAACATGGTAGTTGAAGCACGAGCAGACATCTGGATTTTGTTACTCCAAAACAACACTGAGATTTTGGTACCTTACTTCCTTGAATGTTTTGTGATATTTCCCCCCCCCCCTTTTTTTTCCCCCTACTACTATGTTTGTAACGTTGTAGTGTTTGTTGTCCTAGGC
>VFFE01007255.1:453055-516638 GCA_008921705.1 Burhinus oedicnemus | reverse complement strand
TATTTTTTTTTTTTTTTTTTTTTTTAAGTATGAAAAGAAAACGTTCTGTATGTACAGGGCCAGTTTTTCTTCAAGTGGAAGTCATTAAATGCATGGAGAATAACCAGCTTATATTGAAGTACTGAATTTGATCCACAGTAATTAACTTCTGTTTGTCTTTTAAAGCTAGAGTTGGATGGTGAAAGAATCGAGTTGCCTAATTTGGAAGGCATCATTGTCCTGAATATTGGATATTGGGGAGGTGGCTGTAGGCTCTGGGAAGGAATGGGTGATGAACCTTACCCCTTGGCAAGGTACACAGTGCATCTTTTTCTTTTTTTCCCTTTAACAGTTTTTGTAGTGTAAGCAATTCTTGCCAGTAGGCTGTGCTTATGTAGCCAGACTTGTCTGAAAGTCAGAAGGATTCCTTGTCACAGTAAGCTATGTCAGATTTTTTATTTTCCTCGTGTTAGAGGCTTGGGTTAAGTGCATCCCATGTTTTAAGACCTTCTCAAAACATCTGGCATGATTAAGCAATAGCATTGAAGAGGCTATCAAAAATAAAGGTAGGATTCAAAAGTAGAAGATACATCCATTTCAGAATGTGAAAGAACACGTCTTAATAGAGGTTAAAATATAAAGTAAAAACGAAGCAAGCCAAAAATTTGACTTCCATGCTTGAGTAAGTTGGTTGGAGCAATACCAAAGGGGAGAATAGGTGGGTACATTAGTTACTCACTCTTGTGACTTCCTTCTTCAGAAGCCATATATATAAATATACTTCATAGTTCTGTTACAAGGCTTATGATCCTGGATTTCTAAAAAATATTTGGGCAAGGTCCTTTACCAAAAATCTAAAAAATTAAGCCATTAACAGATTTTCCTGTAGATTAATAACTGAGTGAAAAGACAGAAAATTGTACAAATTTATGGAAGAGAAATCCACTGTGGTCCTGAAGTATGCACAATGAGCCTTGAAAAGTCATATATCCATAATTTCCAGAAGCTAGCTAGAGTGTACCAGCTGGTGTATTGCTCCGTACTTGCATTTTTGTATGGCTTCCTTTGCCATTCAGTGTGATTTGTTGTTCAGCACAAACAAATAGTTTAAACACATTTGTAGAATAACATGTCTTCTCTATAGGAATAGCCATAAAAGGACTGTGTAATATTTGGACAGGTATTCTAGAGCTCATGAACATCACTAAAAAGAGTCTCCTTTCTTAATTCATAGACATGATGATGGACTTCTGGAAGTTGTTGGTGTTCATGGTTCTTTCCACTGTGCCCAGATTCAGGTGAAACTAGCAAATCCTGTTCGTCTAGGGCAGGCACATACAGTGAGGGTAAGTGGTGTTTTTGAACCTGTTTCCCTAAAATTTTGTAATACACAGTATAGAATCTCAAGCACTCAACTGTCTGATCTGAAGTTGCAGTTTGCAGTTGAGCTAAATGTTTCTCTTGCATAGTAAAAATTAATTATGTCATAATTCACAGTCCTCTGTTGCTGTGGTTGGTGGCCTATGAGTGGAACTAATTATATACTAAGTTTCTCCCTGGCCAGGCTGAAAACGTGCAGCATGAGTATATTGTAGTTGTAAAAGGTATCTTCAGAGCTACTTTGAATTGCTATGATCGTGTGTTCTTCTATTTAATGCTAGCTGATCTTGAAGAGTTCAAAGATGCCGATGCAGGTGGATGGAGAGCCATGGGCTCAGGGGCCCTGCACTGTTACCATAACTCATAAGACACATGCACTGATGTTGTATCACTCGGGTGAACAAACAGATGACGACGCTTCCAGCGTGTCTGAGCAAGACCACGTGAGAGAACAGACGGATGAAGACGTATAGATTTTGCAGAATTTAACATAATACAGTGATGAACTTCAGCTCACTAAAAACACTGAGAACGCCTAATCTAGATTAAGGTTTATGCCATAAGGTTCATACTTGTGAATGAACTAGAGCTGAAGAAAAAGCCATGGTTTTAAGTTCATTAAAACACTCACAGCTGAATTGCCACAACTGTTTTGGCTTTTAGATTGGTGGTGATGGCCAGCCTTTCCAGCTGGAGGAGTTAGTTATTTGAATGGCAGGAAAGAGACAGATACTGCACCTCTTTGTTGCTGTGGAATCTGCACACGCACAGTATAGTATGGAAAATGTTTGATGCCCTTGGAAAGGGGAGCAGCTGGGAGTCTGGCCTGCTTCTACCTGCCCTCTTCCCCAGAACAGAAAACCAGACCAAGTAGGATGTGGGCTGGTTTTCTGACAACAGCCTGCCCCTGGCTGCTGTCTCTTCATGGGAGCAAGACAAATAACTTTTCTGTGTACCTGCTTGTGCAGTGCATATCTGATAGGCTTGACTGGGAGAGCGGAGGATCTGGGAGCTCTTGGGAAGGTGATTAGCAAGAGAGATGCTTTTGGACCAATGGTTTCTGGAAATGTTCTGTTAGTGAATGACCTGTTTCAGTGGCTTTGTAAGCCGTAGATAGACTACTCCTGAGGTCCTGAGTGCCCAAGCTACAACTTCAAAATAATTGTACTGTGACTTGCACTGAATGATCCTGTGACTGACTTTGCTTCAGTTCAGTGAGAGGCTAATTCTAGATCGTGTAAATAGCAACATCGTAGTTCTTGAGGCGGCTTTTTGGAGGAAAACTCAGACAAAGGAGCTGTCTTTTTTTACCTGTTTAGAGGAGGGTTTTAAAGAAATAACGATGATTGGCAAATGTGGGGGGTTTTTTAAAGTCTTGTTAAATATCTTGCTTCATAATTACTTGAAAGCGATCAATAGTTGGCTAACTGTTTCAATTTTAAGTGTGGAGGTTGAGAGCTAAGTTTGCAAAGGTTAGCAAGTTCTGGTGTTCATGTGTGTAACTTGATTGTGGAAAAAAGCATGGAAGCATTTGTTTTCTGACTGGCTCTTAGGGGGTCAAAGATACCTTGTTGGGCCTGAAACTTCATTTCCTGTAGGGCGAGAAAAAGATTGGTGGTCTATACTGATAGTAGAGGTTAAGAACACATGTGACAGTACATGGAAACTGTCAGTTTGGCATATCTGAAGCTTCTCAGGTTAAAAGCTTCTCAGGTGAAAACATCTTCATGGTTAACGGAAGTAAAAAATCTGCTTCCTTTTTCCTTTTCTGTTGTAGGTATTTTAAGCTTGCAGCAGGTGAGAGCTATGAGTTGAGGTTTAAAATTTGTCGCGAAGTAATTCAGTTAAGTCCAGTTGAGTTACTGAAGGTGATCTTCCAAGTAGGAAGAGGATTTATGCTGAATGTATACTGCGTAAGCCAAGACCGTAAGAGAAGTTGAGAGCTTTGGTCTGAGTTTGAATGTTGCTGCTTTTGTCAAAACTCCCCCAGTCTTTTTTTTTTTCCCCCTTTTTTTCTTTATGCTAACTGAAAGTGAGGGGTAAAGTAGGGTCCGTTTCTAGGTTTTGTAAAATGAAACTGGTTTTCAACGATCTATAAAATTATGTTTGCATTAACGGTGAATAAACTATTTATATTTTTAAATTATTTATTGAAACCTTGGCAAAGTCAGTATTTTAAAACCTTCAATTGTAATCCTCTTTGGAGAGCTTTTATAACTTGATGGTATTCATTGTAGAAAGTCTATGTACTAGATCTTAAATACTACTGATTATCAGTGAATTTATAGCTGTCTGAAAATGTGATTAGTGTAATGAACCGTAAAGCAGAAGCCATTCGTAAATTCCATATTCATTAGCCTTATACCCCATGGCAGGGGAATTGGAACTAGATGATCTGTAAAGTCCCTTCCAACCCAAACCATTCTATGATTATACACCTCATCTTAATTATTTTATTGTATGTAAATATAGAGAAAAAATTAATAGTTAAATCTGTGTAAAAAGTGTTTAAAATACCCAAAAGTATACTATGTTAGTTAAATCCACTATCCTTTTTTTTTTTTTTTTTGTAGTTCTGAGGTTCAATTTGTATTAGCTTCAAAAATCTTACTTGTTAAGTTATTAGGTTTTTTAATAACTTAAAACTATCAGGATCCTAAAAACAGTTAAGTTCTGTGCTATGGTTCTTATGTAACTATTGTTTACAAAGAAATGACAAGTCTCTGGAAAAGCAGGGTATGTGCCATGGAAGGCAGTATTTTCTTAAGAGGAATGACACCACTGGCTACTTAATCTAAACTATTCATAATACAGTTTAAAGAGTTGCCTGAAGTTGATCAGATGATTATACAAATTGTTTTATAGCCTAAGTACCTTTAGCTGTTCAAAACCTTCACTCTTTCAACTCCTGACATCTAGGAAAAAAAAAAAAAAAACAAACAATCAATGCCAAGACTTTGAAAGTCTCCCTTTTTTTACAGTAGATGAGCTGGCTTCTCCACTTGTGCTTTGCCTGAGTGGATACCAGTGATGATGTACTATGTTTGTGCAGGCAAGATCCTCCCACCTACTGTGGCTTGCTAGGAGTCCAGTCCTAAATGCGTGAAATCCTCTTCGGGAAATATAAATCCATCATTCCTTTTTGGAGAAACAAAGGAGTATTAGAAATGAAAGTAGCATCTAATTGGGCACTTGTTTGGGAAAACCCCTGGTAAATGGTCTTGTTTGTATTGGACAGATAATCCCCTTCTTGCATGTGGGAGTGAAGAAGTTTGTGTTTCACAAATTGACTGTTAGTGATTGCAGCAAACGTAGCCAGTGTAAGCATGGGGAAGCCTCCTGTAAAGCTGTAGTTGTGGTATGGAGAATGTTCTGTAAGGTTGAAGTGTCCAGTTCCCAATCAGACATGGGGTCATCCTTCTATTGTAACAATATGTAGCTGTCATCTGCATGACAAAAAAGAGTTACTTTTAAACATACAGTGTTAGCACTAGAATTTGTTGGGAAGTCTTGCTGTTTCCAGCATGCTGAACTTTGACTTCAATGTATCCTCCTTTCTAGCATGTTGCAAATTGGGTTAAAGCCTGTTTTGAGTTGCTTTTATGAAACTGTTTTAAGTTTTAGTCCAACTGCAGACAGTAAATGTCAGCAATGGGCTCCCAGATTCTAATGCTAGCATAAATGAAGTCTTCTAATTTGTAATATAGCTGTAGCTGCTTAATGTTGTCGTGTGTGTTGTGACTGTAAAACTGTTACGTGCTTTTTTAATGTTGTAGGTGCATAAAGCACCAGTGCAAATACCTACTCTGTAGCTCTTCTGAAAACAGATTGGAAACCTGAAAATACTGCAGTACATTCTCTATCCAGAAGAGGGTACTCTGCAGCTGGATCTCATGTCTTGCACTGAAGAATTTTCCCTTACCCTGTTCATGAGTAACATTGGAAAAACAGTGAAAGCGGTGTTTCAAAAAGACAAATAATTAATAGTTCCTTCTGGCAGTCTTCATACAGTATACCTTTCTGTAAAAAAGGGTGAATAATGACATCAATTGTCAAGCACTCAAAAGTGAATTCACAAAGTTTATTTTTAAGTTTTACTGCTGCATACACTAGATTAAGTAAAGTTTGGTCAGATTCTGATAACTTTCTATGTAGGTTCTTAATCCTGTGACATGCAATACAAAAAACTTAAACTTGCATGGAGAGCGTTTCTGTGAGTCGGCTTCCTGCCTTGCTCAAAGCTCACTTGTTTAAACACACATTGAGAGGATGGGTATGAATATTTTCATGTGCATAGAACTTCTTGTCTTAGGCTTTGTTTTACTTTGTGTTTTCACTTCAGCAATTCATAGCAGGGTTAAACTGTTTCAAATGCCACCTGCGATTTGGATCTTTCTCCATGTCTGGACTTCTTAAAAAGGCATCTGAAGTCCAAATTTGCATTCTTCATCTTCAAAAACAGCCGAGGTGAATGGCATTCACTTTTTTTTTTTTCCCTAAGTATGTTTATTGTTCCTGGTGTTTAAAGCAGGTTAGGGTAGTATTTAGAGCATACTTATAACAGCACTTTGGAATTATTGCAGTTATTAAAGAACGTAGTTTTGTGTTTTCTTTCTACTGCAATGGTGATGCTTCTGTTTCAAATTAATTTGGAATTATGTTCAAATTTGAACATTTTTCTCAGCACTGTTATGAATTGTGTTTCATGTTCATAATGTAAAGACTGTATAGCGTAATTTATGCATTTGATACTCTTTTTATATGTTCACTTTCCATGTTCCCCCTTCATAGGGTTTGTTTTTCCAGGTCATGCTTTTCTTAGGCACTAAGTAACTTGAAACATCATTTACTTTACTTAGAAGCTTTAAGTACTTGCTCTCGGAAAACAGACTTCAGTTTCTCCTAGTTGCAAAAGAAAATGCTACCATGTTTGAACACACTTGGAGAAAATCGTCTTTTTGAGGCAATGCTTATAGTAAGAGTAAGTTTAAAGTTTCTTCTGTATAACTTTGGCTGATTCAGGTTGAGAATTTGTTTCCCTGTACGTTTTGTCTTGCTAGTGTTTACAGCTACTCAGTAAGTACTTCTTTCCCTCAGTCATTTAATTACTTATTTTGTGCTGGCTCACTTTCAGCTAAAGATGTCACTTGGGACGGTATCAAAAGCTCTGCTGAAATCAGAACAGTGAGCTTCTCTATCTGCTTTATCCTTCATGCCAGCTAGCTTGTCAGAAAAGAAAATTTGAATGGCTTCACACAGCTTATTCTTAGCCCAGTAACCCACCTGTTTAGCTTTTTCAGTCACCATCACCACACCTGGAAGATGTTAGAGGGGACTCCAAAGGCTCCCGGTCCCCCTGACCTATTTTGAAAGTACAATTTTTGCTCTTTGCTGCTGGGGAGGACCTTCCCCATTCTCCACGGGTTCCGAGAACTGATAGTTAAAGGTTCTGGTTTCAGTTTGGCCAGTTCCTTCTGGTTCTGCACTATGTTGCACTGAAGCTCACAGCTATTATAGTGTATGATATTGTATCTCACTGGTTAAATAAAGAAAAACCCCAAAACTTAAAGCACTGTACCTTAGCTGTGAACAGCGTAACAGTATCAATGTTATAGTAGTTACTCTCTTTTACTTGGCAACAAATGCTTTTTGGTAGAGCACCACTGTAACCTAGTTAGTTAATCTATGGGTAAGAGTAGGACACTTAAGAATCTTTTCATGTGTTCATTGAAAATCATTTTTCTTTTTCTGTATTTCATACTGACTTCTAACAATTATCTTTTAGAAAAGAAAAAAGATTTGACCTTTCAGTTAGGAGTAAACTAGGATATCTTGAGATTTAAAAATACTAGTACATAACTGATCCTGTTGAATGTGAACCACTTATTTAAAAATGCTGCTTCTTGAACACAGAAGTGAGACAACAGAGACCACTTGTTCATTTAGCAATTAAGTATATGGAGAGAATTTACACATTCTCTAGTTCAACTTCGTTTAGGCCACAGTTATGAAAGCATGGCATGATCAAAATTACTTTTTCTCATGAAGAGTGCTGAATACCCAGTTCAGGTTTTGGGCATCTCAGGGAGAGACTTGTAGCTGGAGTAAAGCCACATGCCTTCACTAAACCTAGTGATGTTATGCGGACTTACGTTAGCTGAGGATGCAGCCCTTAACTGTTCAAAAATATGAATGTACTCAAAATTTTACTTTGTTTCTCGTTAATACTGCCCTTTTTACTGTGCTCTATACCCTTATTGCTGTATGTAATTCATTTTTTGCATTTTCATTTGCAACTTGTTTGTAGATTTCAGCATAAAAATAATTTTCTTTTTAAGAGTAAGTGGGAACTTACATTGTGAGTTTATTGCATTCTGTATCTTCAAAGTTTACATCCCTCAAAAGCCATTTTGTCTGCCACCAACTGTTGTAATCCTTAGAGTACCTCTGGCCATCTTCTCTTTCTAGGATTTTTATAGTTAAACAGATGGATTTTTATTTTTGTAGCTTGTAACTTCAATATGTATAGTAGTTATTTCTATTTAGTAATTAGTGATCAGAATACTGTAAAAATCTTACTTTTAAGAGCTGTAACTTTAAATTAGTAATAATTACTTACAAGAAAATACCAGCATGTTAACAGTTTAAAGAAAAAGTTATTCTTTAGCTTGGAAGTACTGTGATGCTGTGACTTGGGATTTGTATTGAATGTGTTTATGTATATATTCTGAAGTTGCACTAAATAGGGAAAAATGAGCTTAAAATGCAAGTAATAGATCAAAAAGTAGAATTTCTAATGTCTTAGCGTTTTTTTCAACGGAGAAAGATGACATTTGGGATTCAGTATTTGTTGGTTTTCCCACAGGACAGTAGGGAAGGAGCAATCAGCGTATTCTTGACAGAACAGTTGTTTCCTTGTGGTGCAGTTTGAGACATGTTATTTGGTGCCCAAACATAAGCAAAAGCCGTCTGCACCATTCCCGCCTCTCTTCTCGGAGAGCAGAGACTCAGAGCAAACTGGACTGCTCACAGCTGTAAACTATGTGAGATCTTACTTGCAAAGAAATAACCAGTCAACATAATATTGAACCTCCAACAGAAATGTTTAAAGTCAAAATTTGCTAATTTTTTTCTTGACATCAAATGATGTTTTCAAATCCCAAATTGTTTTTGCTTTGTTTCTTAAAAGAAGGCAGGCTGAAATGAGAGGATAAGGAGGTATTACTGTAAAACTCTTATTAGTCATAAGATCTGGGAAGCGTGTTCTTTATTTGCTGCCTAGGCACAGAAGTGTGATTGTGGAATGTCTCATAAAAGTCTCTGCTTTGTTTGCACCCTCACTGGCTTCATCCAGTATTTCTGGAGCGGGTGATAATGCCCTTGGCCCCTGTAATTGTGATGTTTGCTCAAATCATTACATGTGGGTGATGTGTATTATTTGAGTACTTGGGCCAGGTTGTGTCTGTAAGAAGCTGCAACTTTGGTGAAGTCACAGAACTCCACCGATTCTGTGGTGGTACTCCACATGAGCACCAGTGAAACTGACGAAAACTTTCGTCTTCAGTCAGTTGTATCATGGCCTGTCTCTTGTGACTTGAGCTCCCAGAAGGCTCTTTTGAGAAACATCTGCTCCAGCTTCTTCTTAGAAGTTTGTAAATACAGATTTTTCACAGTACTGACTCTGTTACTGAATTTCCTAACGCATCTTTTTGTTCTCTTGTTATTTGTACTGTATTTCTCTGTAGATTAAATTGTGTGGATTAAAGTATTTAAAGTCATTTTTTACTGTTCCTCACTATGCATGAAAGCAAATAGAAGCTTTCAACTCTGTAACAACAACCTAGTGATGATAACTGCAGTATGAGAAGCTTGGTCATTTTGAGAACAGAGTTGTATTTTGTTGAACACTGCAGCCGTGTTTCTGCCTGAGACCCCTGCTGCAAAGTCCAAGCATTTCAAACCTCAGATACGCGGAAGAATTTCGAGACTCCATGGTAATGTCATTCAGAGGTAAAACTAACACTGTTTGGTAACCTACAAAGATGTCTAAGCAGCTGGTTGCCACTTCTGGTTCATCTCTCTCCTTGATGTGTTCACCCCTGGGGAAAAACTGAGTTTGCATGGCTTTGTAATAGATGTGTTTAAAATGGTTTAAAACCCCAGGTTTCAATAGTGAGATGAAATGTCTAGATTGGTCCTTCTCACCGGTGTTGTCAGTGATTTGGGACCTTAAAACAGTTTGTGATGCACACTCTTTAGTTAGTCTAAGCGGGGAATAGGCCTACAAATTTCTTAGAAATTGCTCTTTACAGATAAGAGTTTTAAGGGGAGGTGTTTTGGTGTTATGTGGTGTTAATATAATCTGGAGGCGGGAGGGCTGCTGAGCACAAGTCAGCAAAATGCACGCCGGGCTTCCCACAGAAAGGGGAAACTGCTGCTGGAAGAAGTTTAGAGATCAAGTGGCTCAATGGTTTCTCCTGATGGCAGCAGATGGGTGAGTTTGGGCTTTTGGAAGTGAATAAATCCTCCTATGGGGCCACTTTATCATAGTGTCAGTTCCCTCCCCAAATCCTCTCCTCTGTTCCCCGGTCTCATTTGCACAAAAGAGAGAATGGGCTCTGGCCTCTGAGCTCCTGTATTGTGCCACAATCAAACCCTTTTAAAGACTATTTGTGTGGTGTTTTCCATTCAAGATGGGGTCAGAGCATAGATACTCAGCAGGTTGGTTTGTTGTTTTTTTTTCTTAGATGGGTAAGACAGTAGTTTCACAGAGCTTTGAGGATCACTGGCACTGTTAATACAATATCTGGGTTTAATCTATTTTTCAATGTTTTTAGAACTGTTGAGTGAACCGTGCACACCACCAACTTGAGCCAGACTTTAGCCTAAAGTTGTGTAAGTAGTCACACTGCAGGTATGTCTGGGAAGAACATGAGATCTTGGAAAAGTGGAAGTCAAGACTGAAATTCTATTTCTGTCTTTTGATAATAGAAGTAAAGATGTAAAATACTTGGTGAATGAAAAGTAAAGTGGTTCTGTGGGGGTCCAAATAAGATTCAAGGAGCCTGGTGTTAGACACCTGAGGGCTACAACTCTGATTTCAGGGTATCTCCTCCAGCAGGTGTATTTTCCTCTTAAGGAAAAGCCCTAACTGCAGAAATGCAGCGGACAAACTCTGCTTCTCTTTCCTTGTGCAGCTGTGGGCAATGCGGGAACACGCTGCTCACCACAAGGGAACAGATGGCCGGAGGGTCCCGGTGACCGCGGGTGCTGTCGCACCGAGGGGGAACGATGCCCTGCGGATCTTAGCATGTGCCACCCAGCAGCGCCGAGGGCCGTTGTCCCCGGCCTGCTGCAAAATCCTGATTCCACGCTTAAGAGCTGCAGAAAGAGCCTCGCTCGCTCAGACCTGCAAAAGAGCAGCTCCCCATGTTGTTCATTGACAATATGGAAAGGGCAATGCATATAGAAATCTAATTATTGGCAGGCACAGCCCGGCTTTTCGCATGATAATTGCGGGCCGTTGTTCTTTCTTGTGCACGGACCCCTGAAAGGTACTCATGAAAGCACAAGTTAAAAGTATTGAATTTCCATCAGTCATTCAATGTTTGCTTTGATTACGTTGACGCGATTTTTGTTTGTTCCTAAACTGCACGGAGAAACTGTTATTAATCACTTTAAAATATTTAAAAGTCAAAGAGGGGCTGCGTGGCCCGCGCGATGTAGAAAGCGGTAAGAAAACGGTAATTCGGCGCTCGTGATGGCGAAGCATCCCCCTTGTACCGCCCCGCCCCCCCCCCGCCTTTTTGGGGGGTTTGTTTCTCTCTGCGGCCCTGCCGAGCACCCGCGCCCGCCCGGCGGCGCTCGCAGAGCGACCCAGGGGCGGGGGGGGCGAAGCGGGGTTCCGGTTCCCCCCGCCTCCCGCCCGCGCTTATAGCCCTGCCCGGCGGGCGGCTCTCCGCGGCGGGGTCGCCGGCGGGCCCGGCATGGCGGCGGCGCGGGGCTGGCCCTGCCTCCTGGCCCTGCTGCGGCTGCTGCTGCCGGTGGGCGGCGGGCAGCGGCCGGGCACTGCCGACCGCTGCAGCTGGAGGGGCAGGTAGACGGGTGACGGCCCGGGGCGGGGGGGTTCCGCTCAAGCGGGGGCTCCTGGGGGCCGGCGGGCACCGGGCCGGAGCCGGCCCGTTAACCGAGCGGCGGGTTCCGCAGCCCCGCCGGGGCCGGTGGCTCCTTGGGGTCTCACCCGGCGGGTGCGGAAGGGGAGCGGCCGGTTACAGCTAAGGAGGGTGGCAGCTCTGCCTTGCCGGCGGGTTTGCTTCTGTGACTTTCACAGGAAAACAGGCAACAAAGCTTTCTCAAAGACTTTATCTCTTTCTGCTGCATTTTGTGGTCTTTAATTCTGCTATTGTGGATTCGGTTGTTGTAAATGATGTGAGCAAAAGTAACTTTTCTGAAAGCAGTGAAATTGCACCGACTTGAGCAAGAGCTCAGAAGCAGGGGCAGCACAGCCTGCTTTGTTTAGGAACCTTTTCTTGATGAAATCTTATCAGAAGCATTAAAAATAATTTTAGAAATTTAGGCTTTTAAACCCAGGTTTTCAGACGTAACATCAGAACTCATCGTGCAGCTCCCGCTGCGAGTCAGCGGCTCTCACCCCAACCCACCTGCAGGTGGGATTTTCCATGGAGCTGAGCGTTGTCCAGTGCTATCCCGCAGTGAGTTCTTGTTGCTGTTCAGCAGAGAGAAGTTGCCCACTGTCATTTCCATGGATGCTGCAGGCATCCAAGCAGGGATTTGCAGGTGGGCGAAAGGGACTGAGGCTGTTTTCCACGCACCCTGGTGCGACACCAGGTGTGAGCAATCTGTCTGTCTTCCGCGGCACTGCAGCTGTGGTGGGAGGTAATGGAGGGAAGGAACCCAGCTGGAGGAAGGTAACGAGTCATTAGGACAGAGTCAGAGTTGGGCACAGAACTTGTATCTCTGGGCAGCCAGTGGGGCAGTGACTGCCAGGCTCTTCTGCCTGTGCCGTGGTATCGTTAGTGACGGACTGATGGTATTGTCTTGGCAGCGGTTTGAGCTGGGAGCCCCGTTCCCGTGCAGTGGAGCAGGTCCATCTGCGCTGCACCGAGGGCTCCCTGGAATGGATGTATCCAGCACGAGCCCTGCGTGTCGTTTTGGAGCCCAACCTCTCCAGCGCCTGGCACACCACTGTCTGCATCAAGCCCGCCAGTGACTTCCAGGGTGCCAGCATCTACGTGGAACGTGCTGGGCAGCTGCACCTGGTGGTAAGCGAGGCAGAAGGGGCTCGACCCTACCACGTGTCTTGCTTCAGTGCCTACACACCGCAACGGGTGGCCCTCTTCCTGCAGGCCAGCCCACAGAGGGATATCAGCTGCCGGACAGCCAGCTTCCAGTATGAGCTGCTGAGCAACCAGAGCGCTGCTGGCCCCGACTTCAAAAAGATGGCACTGGTGGAAGGTAAGAGCAGGGCCAACCTTGGGGCTCTGCTGTTGGGGCAGATCCAAGGTGGCATCTGATATCCATTGACCTTGGCAGTGTGTCCCTAGTGACAGAAGCTGTTTGGACTGAGGGGTTTGTCATTGCAAGGGAGGTCCTTCTGCCAGCTCACTGACGATTTGGCGGGTGCAGAATGTTTTCAGATTTCCACTATGAGAGGCATCCTGTAGGCACGGGAGGGAATGCTGCAATATAACAAGAAACTGTCTCTCCGTTAGCAGCCAGCTGGGTCCTGGACATATGCACTGTGATCATGGGTGTCCCCAGCCCCTGGCGGTACCATCACTGAGTGGGTTTTAGAAGCCTAAATCCCATGATCAGAAGGGATTTAAATTCTTCAGGAGCCCAAGGCCCCCGGACAGTCTCTGGAAATTAGAATGATCTTTTGAAAACAGGCATAGCCATCTAAATTGTTTGAAACTTCATTTACCTTTCTTTCCAATTCTTACACCAACATAATCCTGCACCTAATAACACTTACTCTTCCCACACACACACACAGATTTATGTATCTAAGGAGCCCTGAGGTTGAAGAGGGCTTTTTTCCATCCTAGTTCTGAAAAATCGGGACCCACCTACTGCTGTCACCGCGTCCCTGCTGCCCCAATAAAGAATACCCTGGGCAAACCTCCTGTTAAAAAGGGGAGCATTCAAGCTGTGTTGCAATGGTTTAAAATGGAGTGGTTAAACAAAAAGAGCAACTATAGCACTTTTGGGTTGTCCTCTCCTCTCTTTGTTAACCTGTCCAAGCTGCCGCTTTGCTGTTTGCTGGAGCTTCATGGCATTAACTCGGGGAATGTCCTTATCTTGGGGAGCGCTTGATAGGGCCACTGGGCTGATTGCCCAGTACACAAGACGGGAGCTTTTGATAACAAACAGGGTGTACATCAACTGTGTCGATACCGAATTACATTTAGGGAGGAAGAGAGCCTGATTGATTCAATGAACCCTATGACCTGGTGTTAGACTCATGAAGGCTTCAGATGGGGTGTTTTCTTTTATCACTAATATATTGAATGACTTATGTTGCTGCCCCATGCTTGGAATAAAATTCAGTCACATCCACACTGGATTACTAAAGTTTCAGGAGGCGATACTGGAGTAGATTCCCTGGCTGTAGAGCTGCACACTGTCTGGAGTCGTCATAGCTCCCAGCACACACGTGTCTTTACTCTTGTCTTTTGTAATCCAGAAGTAATATAGGAGGATTTTCCCCTCTTTCTGTCAAAATAGAACAAAATTTGAGAAGGTTGAAAAATGATGGAGGGTAGGTATGTGCCAGGTGCTGTGTTTTCTGCATTGTTTTTTGCAGTTTTCATCAGTTGTTAAAGGGGTTATATGCTATCAGGCCCCCTTGTCGCTCAGTGACTCTTACAAATCCTCTATGCTTATTACTTTGCTTCAGTTGTATTTGCATAAGAAGAATTTTGGTTTGCATCTAATCATAATGCTCTTTAAGCTAGTAGTTCTGACCCATTTCCTCTCATAATTCATCAGTCCTTTAGCAATGATACATAGTATAGTATTGTAAGTAACTAATTGTTCTTTTTTTCTAGCTATGTGCCGTCCCTGTGACAATGTGGAACTTCTTATGGCCATTTGCAGCAGTGATTTTGGTAAGCTGACTAAAGGGAAGTCATTTGGCCTTTAATTATGCATTTATTATTTGGATTTATTTACTTCTTTTCTTAACGCAGTGGTATGACTGTGCTCTCTGACCCGAGAAAGAAACTAGCTGTGTGAAAAAGAATTTGAATGGGGAAAAAAATTGAAACCTAGAAGGGAGAAGCTTTCATTTCATGGTCCTCATTTCCTGTGGGCAGAAAGGTCCCGATCTAACACTGAACTGAAAGTAATTCTCCCACGTGTGCTGCCGGCTCTCGCAGGTAGCAAAGTCACGTGCCTGTAGGCACACATACATGCACAGGTTATACATGCTTGGTATGTTCCTTTTTATTCCCTCCATCTGTTTGTTTTTGGTTTGTTTTGGGTTGGTTTTTTTTGTGATGAATATGCCCTCTCTCTCCCCTCACAATTTCCACACTTCCTAATGCTTTTTCTACAGAAGTAGTGAGTTGTTTGTAACTGAGCTAAGGATTTCAGGTGATTTAAACTACTGGTTCCGTTTCATGCCTAATGAGAAAACAAAGCAGTTAATATTCCATAAGATAAGAAATAATAAGTAGTACTGATTTGATAGTATGTAAAAAGCTTTTTCTGTTTTTCTCTACTTAATAATGAAATACAAACTTTTTTCTTTTTCTCTCAATCATGTTCATTTTATTCCCATAGTTTTGCACATGAAAACTTGTACCTCTTTGATTATGTCCCGTTGCTAAGGTTGTTGAGCTGCCTTTCCATGAGGCCACAATTGTATTGCTTTAAATGTACCTATGTAAAGAAATTAAACCATAAACTATATTTACCCCTATTCAATGCTTAAAACAAATGCTTAAAAAAAACCCGCTTTCCTACTGGAGTTGCCGCACTTCAAGGCTACTGATAAAATCGCATGCCAACGTCGTTATGCTAATACAATGACAGAGTGTAGAGCATGCTTCCTTTAGAGTGCTCCTTAGCTGGTAATTCTTCTTCTAAATTAATTGATGGAACCCAGCCCATTGTTTCTCCTTGATGAAGTTACCAGTTCCCATGCGAGGCGCTCTCCCACTGCACTGCCTGAAAGACCAGAGACTGACAGATGTGGAGACCCAGGCACACAATGGGGGCACTCACACTTGGAGCAGCAACCGCCCAGAAGAAATAGCCCTTTGAACTGACTCTATTTATGGCCTGACTTCCTTGCCCTAAGCTCACAAATCGCTTTTTTGATTAGAGAAAATAGCTGCTAATGAAAGTGTAAATGACACTGAGAGTGAATAGGGGCTTTATAGTTATTCTTAAGATGGAGGTCTTCAGTCACTGGGCCCTGAGCAGCGCAGGAGCAACTTGGAGCACCAGGAACAAGTGCATTATAGGTTGTCAGTAGACTTGACTGCATCTGATTAAAAGTGATCCCACTAAGAGGGAGATGGAGAGCAGAGACATCTGTTATACAAAATTCTAGATTCTCTCGGAAATTGAATTACATGAGGAAGTTCTTAGGAACTTCAGAAATAAACTTTTTCTGCCTCTTGGGTTGCTGAGTTCTCCGTACCTGAATGAGAGAGTTTTGTGACAAAGCATGGTGATGTTCCTGTTGCATTGGTAAGCTCTCCTTTGCTCACGAGCTCTTGGCTCAAATGGTGGTGTGTTTCTTTCTGAGCCTCCTCTGGGTAGGGGATTGAAAATCACTTAGCTAATAAAAGAATAATTGATTGCTGTGAAAAACGGGGCAGTGAGAATGAGAAAGGTGGCTTCAGGACAGCAAACACAGTTGAATGGGATGTTTCATTCTCTGTACAGTTGATGCAATGGATGCTTTCAATCAGAAAGACTATGGCTTATTATGCTTTCGTTCCCAGAAAACAGCTAGGAACATCTTGGGAAAAGGAGGTACATGTATACTATGTGATTTTAAATAAGGCTTCAGATAAAGCCACTTTAAAAGTTCTGCATATTGTTCATCAACTTCCATAGTGTCTTTGGATGGATGGATGAATGAATGCCATTTTCTTTTGAGGTAGAAAATCCCAAACCTTTAACTGCAAAATGTTTAACAAGCTCTTATTTTTTTCCAAACAAATCATATTCTAATTCTTCTTGGATCAACCTTTGTTACTGCTGTCAAAGAAAAAAAACTTCGGAGTCCCCTGGAGACAGGAAGGAGGTAATCTGTGACAGCCGTTGTCTTGGAACAGAGACTGAAAAAAGTGAATCCCTGAGCTGACCTCTTTCTCACGTGCTTTTTTTATCCTTTGCTGCTGCTTTGTATTATCAAGAAGTTATATCCTTTTTCCTCAGATGTAGCTGATTTGAATAGTCATAAAGCATGCTTCCAAGCGCAGAGCACTGCTTGTGTAGGGATCCGCTGTGCAAAGGATGCAATGTAAGCTCAGAAGTGTGCCCGTCTGTAGGGGGTAGGCGTGCAGACTGCACAACAAATCTGTTTCTCTAATTATTTCATTCAGTGAGCTCCTAGTACCTGACCTACTTCCTGCTGCTCCATAACCACCTCCTGTCTTCTTCACATCTAGTGGTGAAAGGATCTATCCAAAATGTTTCCCACGATTCAGAGAACCACATGTCAAATGTTGACGTCAGCATCCAGAAAGTCTACAGACAGAAAAACAGACTTTTCCAGCAGGATGAAGCAAGTGGTGAATGGCGAGGCCCTATACGAACCCTGCTGCAATGCAAGGTGAAGAAGGGAGGTGGAGTTTTCCTTTTCACTGGAAATGAACATTTTGGCGAAGCTTGGTTGGGCTGTGCTCCTCGGTTTAAAGATTTCCTGTTCATTTACTGGGCTGCCAGAGAAAGAGGAGCGAACCCACGTGAGTTTCAGCTCGACTGACAGGAGTGACACCAGAGTTGAGAGCTGAAAATTTTCAGCCCAGTTCTCGGATGCTGAGTCTGAAGTGGAGTTAAAACCAAGGACTAAAGCTAACCATTTCACCAAAACTGGGGCCTGGAGAATTTCCTGAAGATAATGGCTCTGTGAGCCCAGTGAACTCTGACTTTTAATCCACATTTGCATTAGTTTCTCCTTCTTCACATCTTCTGTGCCTCACAAAATAACTGAATTTTGAAATGTCTTTTTTTTGTGGTTAGAAAGCAGCTTGTGCTCAGTATGTCAAAATTCTCTCTAACATCTTTTGCTCTGTGTAGATGCTGTGTGGGTTTTTTCTAGATGTTTTTTCTCTCCTCCCCCATCTTCATTTGATTTCCCTTCTGAATGGCTGACTTTTTTTTTTTTTTCTTTAAAAAAAACCCAAGATCATTTGTGACCATCTTACCACCTCATCACTCCCAAGTTTCTAAGATGAATGCTAACTATAGTCTGAGCCATAGTTACTAAACCTTCAGGCAGTTAGCAGCTTTGCTGGGTTTTTTTCCTTCTGTATGTTACCAGAGAGATTAACAAACCCTCTGGGGCAAAATCACAGCTGATGTAATTCTGCAGTGCTCTGCTGATTTCTGCAGTTGACAGCATCTGATTTTGCTCCCTGTGGGAACAGGTCAGTGAGGGATACTGCACTTTAGATAATATGAACACTAACACTATATCCTACCAGATGAGAAAAAGGTGTTTGGGAAATGCATTGACATAAATAATCAGAAGTTTTGGTTGTACCATTGCCTGTGTGAGAATGTAATATTTGGTATTGGTAGTACTGGGCCCATGGCTAGCTCCAGTTGATGTTTAGTGTGTGCCAGAAGAGACCCAAGTGAACTGGCCATTGTGAAGTATTGGAGGACATGCAGGGATATCCGAGTACTTGGGGTTTGAGAGCTGGAGATCAGGGCTACACTGGAGATTTTAAATGGTGTACTCTGCTTTGGTTGGTATTTGCACTGTAAATAGGAGGTTAAGTATGTTCTTTTAGTATAGGTCAGAGGTACTGCATTTCTTCTTGTTTTGTATATTTGTATATGTCAAACTTGTGTGGGTTTTTGACTTTTAAAGGGGCCTTAACCATTTCTTATAGCATTAATGTCTTAATTAATATTTGCTTTCATAGAGCATCATCCCTTTGAAATAATGTGTTCTTTTTAAAGCAAATGAGTAGTTGAAAAACTAAAATAAGCCAGTGTGAAGTGAAACAACATACTTAAAACCGCATATGATCCGGTGATTTAATCCACAGCTCTGTGGACTTGTCAGCCTTGCAGTGAGCAACCTAAAATCCTTGCAATCAGTGAGAATAATGAAGATCTTATTAGAGATCATGAATGTTGGATATATTAATTCTGCTTGACTGTAATCTCCCTAGATTGCATAGAGTTAACTACCACGATACCAGTAATTAGTAGGGGTACTTGCATGTTTCCAAGTGGTGGGGTAAAAAGCCTTTTTGGAGAAAATCTTTTTCATTTGTTTCAGAATTTAAACAAATATTATGACTTTTCTGGAGAAAACATGTAATGTATAGAGAGCCCACACTCAAAAAAAGTTCTACTGTGCCAAAATCAGAAGTGCTGCTGCTGTTTACATTAAGTTCAAATTGCTTTCAACATCAAGACTTGGAGATGTTTAGATACAGACTTGAGTTAAGAGTGGGGCAAAGTGTTTCTGTTGGGATAAGATGGAAAATTTGAATCAGTGGAAAAGCAGTAAAGTAGTTGAAGAGTAACACAAGGTCAGGTCATACACTCTTTAATTTCAGTGACTATTAACGTGACAAGGTGGACACCCATTATCATAGCAAGGAACTGTGGTTAGGTCAGGGCATTTTAATTTCGTCTCCCAATGTTTTAAGCTCTGTCAGCTTAGGGTGATATTGTGGTTTTCCAAGTACTTCATTTTGAGAGCAGCAAACAATGTTTCTTTTCCTGGCATCTTACCTCACTTAGTTTCTAAGTGAACCATAGAGTCCTTTCTTAAGCCACATTAGAATAAAAACTAAAGGGGAATACTCTTCCTTGCACTGGCTGGGTTAGCTTATGTATAATAGCAGCCAACAGTTGCATTTATGTGCTCATTTTGGTCTTCTCAGACAACAAGAGGTTGAACAGAGACAAAACATACTATGCAAGCAGCTTGTCATGCCCACTGCTTCATTGTGTATGTCACTGAACGTATCCCGAGTTCACCCACACTGCTTTATTTCCCTCCTCTGCAAACGGGCAGAGACCAACTGTATCAAAGGCATGAAGCATTCAAACTAGCAAAAAAGAAGCCAATTTATAAAGATGGGAAGGTGGGCTGGCACTAAGAGAGGTGAAGAACAGCAACAAGGTGTTTAAGCTACAGCTGACCATAATTCATGCTTAATGGTTAGAGTCAGCATCTTCCATATAGCAGCAGTCTTCCATGTAAGATCTGTTCTGCTGCTTGGTCTCTATGTAGATGACAAAACCTTTCAAAAGGGTCCTAGACATCCTAAAGGGGACGTAATCAGTACTGTTCCAGAGACCTATTACAGGAAGTTCCACATCCCAAGAGTTTGTCATTTTGTGTTCAATAACCACATATGACACTAAACAAACTCTTCATACAACTGTTTCTCAAGAACTCTGTGGATTTTCCTCCTTTCAAGGTGGATAAATAGGGTCAGGCAGCCTTACAAAAGCACAGTGATTCATGTATGTGGGGAACAGGTACCTAAACACAAAGTAAGGATGCCAAAAGCATCTTCATGTTCATCTTCTGTTTTTTTTCAGTCTTTGGGGATCTATTTCTCCAAGTCTGCATACAGGAGAACTGGGTCAGAAGGGGTTAAATACCATCACTGTTTCACATATGGAGAGCTGAGGCAATGAGAGACAATGCTTGGTGGACTTTGGGTGCCAGCTCTCATTAGTGGCAACTTTAAGATTTGAGCTAGACGTAGTATGGCGAAGGGGGGCCCTAAGTTACAGTCAAAACACATTTGTGAACAACTGCAAGCAAACAAGTTATCTTATTTCTTTACTGTGCTTAAATTTAACCCAATGAATTATCTTTACCGAGTAAAGCATGTTGAACATTTTCCCCTTCAGCAGTGCAAGCTAAAGTCTTTCAGCCTCTTCCAGGAAGGAACTGAAGCCTTTTCCATAATCCTTCTGATCTGTAACATTTCATAAAGCAGCAGGGCTCTTTATGTACTTAATCATTTCTTCTTTGCTGGACTTGTGCCTGATGTGTAGATAGAGAATCAAAAGAGAGACAGGACATTTCCCCTGTTCATTGAAAGACAACCACAACAATCTCTAATGAGTCTTTGAGTGACTGGACCAACACCGTGAAGTAACAGTTTGTGAATAGGCACTGGGGGTTAAGTCTTCCTGACTGATTTGAATGGGGTTTTGCCTGCTTACACCAGAGTGGATTTGGCCCTTTTTGTACGCAGCTGGTCTTTTCCTCATGCCTACCTTGCCTTTTCTGTGCACTTTCAAATGCATTGAATTTTCAACACACCATTCTGTAGGAAACTAACTACATGAATACAGGGTTATTCCCTTTGTTAGAGGCTTGACTCATTCACTCCCTTTCTCCAATTCTATTTTTAAGGTAAATGTTTTGATATTTTTTGCTGAAATGTAAGCTCAACTTTTGTCTCAAACAAAAGGATAAGAGCCCTGTTTGTATAACAAAGTAGGAAGTCTTCTGTCACAGTATGAAGCGGCAAAGCCATGGCTTTCAGAGACCTTGAGAGTTCTAGGGGGAAGGCATAGGAGCTGCGTGCCAAAGCCTCCAAATCAGGGATTTATGCCAAGCTATGCCACTGACTCAGGTATCTAATACCTTCTGCTGTCAGTGACAGAGACCATGTTTTAACACCTCTCTCCAGGAGCTCATTCTGCACTGAGATTTGTATGCTTCAACATGGGAAGAGGAGTAATTTTTTCTCTTTTTCTGTCCTTGACCAAGAGTCTATCTTTTCTCCCTCTTTAATGGTCTTGATCTCATTCTGTTGAAATCTAACAACGCTTCCAAAATAGTCATGGAGAGTCAGAGTTAAGAATATTTATAGTTTTTTCTAAATGCTTTTCTTCATTTCAGAGTGATGAGTTTTGGTTTCAGTACGCTGTAGGGATAATTTAGAGAGATATAATTCATGCTCCTGTAATTAATACAGTCATGCTTAGTATATTTATAATTTTGTCTCGGGATATAATCCTAGTAATGTTTGAGAAATTATTTCCCCGAAGACAGAGCAATGGCTTATCTCACTAGTTAAAGCAATACTCTTGCTGTCGCCCAGGCAAGTACCTGAAATGAATGGAGGGGCCAACAGGGAGCACAGGGGCTGCAGGTATGCCGTCAGACTGATCATCACAGCATGCCACAGAGCAACAGCCCTCTTCACTGTGAACTTGGGAAGTTACAGAAAAATTGTAAATTCCTTACCTATTACAGTGCCAAGATTAAGGATAGCCAAACTGCTTGAGTATTGGTTTCAGGCAAAACAAATGCTTGACTTGACTCCTAGGAAATTTACTTTTGCAAGAATGATATTCCTGACTCTGAAAGAGAAACTGTTATCCTTCATTGAAAAGTGTTGCTGATAATTTGATCTAAAACTTTGTTTTTGACTTTGTATGAATGGAACCATACACAAATTACCTTGTTCCAGTCAGGAATATAAAAGTAGGATTTGCAGGATCAGGCTTCTAAAGCACAACATTCCTTTACAGGTGGATACTCCCTCTAAATTGGAGGAAAAAACCTAACCTAAAGCAAAACCAACCCGAAACTTACTTCCTCCACCAAGAACTACTTGATTTTTAAAGTGGAACATAGGTGCTATAAAAAGTACAAATTCTTCTCTTACATTGAAAAACATTAAGAACTTTAATACAAACACAGACAAAATACAACACCTCCTTAAAGTTCTGTTGAACTAATTTAGGATCAAGAATTGCTCATGATGGTATTTTCACATGTTATCTGCTTCTTCTCAATTAGCTTTTATTATTTTAATTGTGGCTCCTACCCTCCCTTAGTGCTTTGGTTGGACTCACATAATTGCCTATATTTTATGTAAATGGAATTGTTACACCGTAAAATGATATACAAATGTCCAATAAATGGTGTGAATAAACCCATTATTTCCAATGTAACGGCATCTGATAGCAGCCTGGGAAACATGGGGCTGACAGCTGTGAGCCCATGACAAGGCCTGGAAAAAAACTGAATGAGGAACACTCCAACAGGCCGCGATTAATTGACTTTTAAAATAACTCCTTTTTTTCCCAGTTCTACTTGGCTGAGTGAGATTCACAATTTGCTGTCTTGAACTTTTTAATGGGACAAAATAGCTGCCAATGAAAGTCTAGATGACATGAACTTTGCATAGGAGTTATACAATGACCACACCGTGACGTGTTTTTAACTGACATACCGATTATTTGAGAAGTAGCAGCCACTAAACTGGGAGGGAATCGGGAGGGGAGGAAGAGATGGGAGGGAGTCAGAAAACTGGGTACAGAAACACAGTCTGTTAAACACTAGCCAAATACAATTTTATTTTAGGAAGAGAAACAAGTATTAGGAAATAATGTGATAAATGTTTTCACATATGTTCCCAGAGAACATGATTCGGAGTCCAAGTCTGTTGTTCCTTTTGCTGTGAAAAAGTGATCACAAAGCTAAATCAAGAGGAAATTACGTTAGCAAGTAAGAAAACAGACCTTGTATGAGTCATGAGCATGCTGACTTCTCTGCTCAAGACCCAGACTGTAGTCGCAGTCAAGTTTACGCGGGCTCAAAATATCTCTATGTCTGTCTTTGGAAACTGAGGCCAAACACTGGCAGCCCTAATTGACCTCTTAATCCCAGGGACATCATGGGACAAGCAGTTAGTGAAGATGAGGCTTTTTCCCCACCCTACCCCCTCCCCTCTGATTTTGTACTACCTGCCATGCTGATCAAGCAATACTGTTGTCTGACTCTGGGAGCTCTTCAGAGCATTTAATCACCAAAACCTTCATCAGCGTAATTCACTTAGAGAACTTTAAGTGAAAAAGTCAATTTTTAACTTGTTTTGTGGGTGCTTTTGTTTTGGCTAATTTTTAAAAGTCTATTGAGCCACTAGAGCAGCTCCCCGTTGAGCTGCTTTCCACTGGCTGCACAGGGAGGCAGCAGCTTGCAAGCCACAAGCCCTTTAGTCTGATTTCATTGAGTGATATTAGGAATCATCACCCATTGCTGCTTCCAGGTGCAACTTAAGCTGGCAGATGCTGGACATCACCTAAGGCTTTTCTAAGCAATCCCATTGCACATACTGAGTCCTCAGCTGTTCATCTTCCACCACCGGATGACCACATTTTTGCTTACCGAAAAAGGTCTCCAGTTTCATTTAGTGGATAAGCTGTTCCCCTCATCCTCGGCTAGGATGCAGTGTAGAGGGTGGGTAGCTCAGGTGAAGGAGGTGATAGTTTAGGAGGACGTTTGACAGTCGAGAGGATAGCACAGCCTATGCAGCTCTCCTTCTAGTCTCTCTTCCCCAGTTCTCGTACAAGTCTGAGTTATGCAGTAGAAGACCTGTTATTTGTAGACTATAGCATCTTTATTTCTGCCTTCTTTACTGCTTGCTTCAACTTCGAGCACACAACAAAACATTTAGAGTTAGGGTTTACCATGAATATTTATTGAATTCATAATATCATGATTAATTCAATTTACGGCTGAAAAGATCAACAATAGTCAACTTCTAAACCAGTTACAGGCACAGTCATAAACCAGATGGCATTAAATCTATGTCTGTTGCCCTGACAAGGATGTCTAGCTGATACATCTATATGAGATAACATATAGTATACATACGGAAGTACACGGCTGATCAGTCAACTGGTTTATAGTTACATAAGCATTTGGTTTTCTAACTGCAGTATTTTACTGATGTATTTCATTGAAGAAAAGATTAAATTTAAACAGATCAGTGTATTTTCAGTGTGTGTTTCTCCATTTACTCTCAGTTGTACACTAATATGTAAATCATCCCACATCCTCATGGCTTTATTAACACCAGAATTGGTTCTTTTTCTAGACTGGGTAATTTGGGTTCTTTATAGTATTAAAAAGAGAAGCATAATTAAAATACATGCTTGTACCTACATTTTGTTTAAAACCAGTACAGCTTTGATAGTTACTGAGTAAAAACACTTCAGTTGTGTTGAAGAGGCTTTTGAACCATTATTTATCATGCTGTAACTAATAGTTTTCTAATGTTATATCACCCCAATGTTTCAAGATATCCAAGATACCTGAAGCTAACCAAAATAACAGTTTTCAGAAGTGCAGCAATTCAGTTAGGCATTTCTCATTTCATTCCAAAGTAACAGAAACCCATTCTATCATTTCTAGCCATTCATAGCACAAAAGAAAACAAACAAAAAAGAGAATCAGGAATACAGCGGCAGGCTTGTTTCACTGCCTGTGGTAACCCAGAACACCTTATGTGTTATATCCTGTTGGTCATACACCAATGTGACATTCAAAGAATCCAACCGTGTCCAACACGGAGTAATAAGAGCTCTTCTTTACTTTGCTCGAGTGTCACTCCAGACTATGGCTAAAGCAGCCCATAGACTTAGAGCCTAATATTAACACCCATTTAAAGTCAAGAAGCAAGCAATAGAAAATGTGGACTTTTCTCCACTGCACAAACCACCAGAGCACTTTTTTCCCCGTGACCAAGGGGCCAGAGTGCTCCTTCAGCACCTGCTGAGTGGATCTGCACCCCCGTGTCCCAGCCAAGCAGCTAAAGGGAGAGGAGTTCTCAAAGGAAACTGCTCTTGTCCCTCACTACTGAAAAACTGGAAGAGCAGGAAAAAAAGTTCTGCGGTCAGTGTTGGCTCCTAGCAGGACACATCCTCCTTCTGCACCTTTTGAAGGGTTCTGCTTAGTTTGGTAGGTTTAGTGCTGACTGTGCTTTGGAAAGCTGAGACCCTTGAGATAGTACAACTGCTCCAGAGACAGCCATGGCACTTTTAGATCCACCATCGATTCCAGATCCTACACTGGCCACAGAAATGGAAGTGTCTGATCAGACTCACGCTATCCTGGACAGAGTACTAAGAGTTTACAAACCAAGTAAAAATAGAGACACCAAGCCTGAACTCCTGCAAGTCTCTCTCTCTAAAGCGCTTTGCCTAATGTAAAATGTAGTCACAGAGGTTCTCCTGAGCCTTCTAACAATTCCCTTCCAAACTGCCAGCAGTAGCTTTGTGTTTTATTTCCCCAAGTCCCGTAAGGGGGCGTTTTACAAATCAAAGGCCCAGGTAGTCTCTCTTGTGAGCTTCCCTGCTCTACATGGACTACTACAAGAAATAAGAGCTAGCGTGTCCAGAGGCATCAACAAGATACAGGCCCAATAACTATGAGATCCAAATACCTTGATTGCCTACTGATTGTTTTAAAGTTGTAAGTAAAAAATGTAGAAGTACAGATTCCTCTGTACACGGTAAGGACTTTTGAAGACATACCACAACCCAAAGCAATGAACACCAGGAGAATTAAAAATATATTCCAGTGGGAATGGAAATATATTCTCCTTTGTGCTAGTTCCCTGTATGTTTCAAAAGACTCACCTGTCTGCCTGCAGGTTTCATGCAGAGAGGAAACAGCATTTTCTACATACTGGCCACACTGTCCTCAAATCAAAGTCCCAATGAGATGTAGGAAATCCAGTTTTTACCACCTGAACAACTGAAGATACACCAGCAGAGAATATCCCACCTCATGAAGAGGAAAAGCTTTATGACAGGAGACCCTGCTTCAAGTGAACAGCATATATATGCTCCTTATGCAGGCCAAAACCGCACTTCCTGAACTCAACACACACTCCCCAAAAAAAACCAACATTGAAGAGCCTTCAGCGTTAAGATGTGAAGCATGTTCTGGGGCAGAATACAAGATGGAATGCTTCATCCCACGAGCTATATTATTACAGGGTGCACACTACTGCTCTGCAGGATGTCTTCCTGAAGACTGGCGTATTCCCAGTCTCTAAGTCGATGTAATTTATTTTCTGGTGATTCTGACACCATGTCTTATCCATCAATTCTAAAAGTCTCTGCATTTCCATTCTGATGAGTTTTGTTATACTGGCTTTTATAACTAAGTGTCATGAGACCTGGACTTACTGATATTAATAGATTCTGTACTATCGCCTGGAGTCATACACTGAGAACACGTGTATTGCAAATCCTGACTGCGCACAACAGGCTGCGTACAGAGAAAAAGGCAACACTGAGACCTACCTCAAAGCCTGGAACCTGAATTTGTCAAGGAATTCTTCCTGTTCCTTTCTCAAAGGGGTTATTGCTACCTGTGAAACACATTTAGATCTGAAAATTAATTCTGGGGATCCTTTACAGCAAACCACAGAAGACAGAAGCCACAGCAGCTACTGAAGACATTTAACAATTGATTGTATCATAATTTTGCTTTTAGAAGGACTATCAGGGTCTTTTGCAAAACCTTTCATCATAGTTTCTACTATCATCAATGTTTTACTAAATTACTATCTAAAGGCTTTAGCAATGCAGACCAAAGAATCAGCAGATATCCCAAACTGCTTAGAAGAGCTAATATTTTTTGTCTCAAATGAACAATCTTTGAGACTTCTTCAACTAAGACATACAGAGACAACTTGCTGCGGGACTGATTATTTGCATGTAAGTACCTAGGCAAACTAAATTAAGATACAAGACCTTACTGTTTCATTTGGCAGAGAGAGAGAACGGTGCCACTGGAAAATAACCAGAAGGCAGGGTACAAGGCTTCAGTAAACTGGGCTTTGAATTTATAGATTAAGTTATGCTTCTCCCCAACAGCCATGAAAATCACAAACCCTCCCTCGCAGTGGAGCAGCACACCAATCTTAGTAGCCTTCACATTGGGTAAGCACTTTTCAACATCATTATGCCAGGATGATATTTTGGAATTAAGCCACTCAATACACCAAGAACTGCTGTTCCTCCCCAGGCGGCTCTCTGGCCCCTGCCGCTCCATGCTGCCGTAGCAGATGCCAATGCCACAGAAGTTGTTCTGTTGCAGTTCCACTTCCCAGTAGTGGATGCCTCTCTTGAAGCACTGGAACCCCAGCACTTGGGAACAATCGGTGAAGCGCTGAGGGTGGTAGTTATAATTCAGGGGGACGTCTGAGACAGACATCCTGGTGTATCTCTCAGACAACATCACTTTGTTATGAGCTGTGTTGTAATCCAGCGTGATGTTAGCGGCATCTGCAAGGACATGAATTGTTTGAAGGTACTGAAGAGCAAAGTGCTTTTATTTATACCGTCCTGCCTAGGCACTTGTTCCTCTGCGTGTTTTTCTCCCTGTTCTGCTCTCCTCCGCAGTGCGGGCAGTTCTTAGGGCCACAGGAATAGCTGCCGGGTTCAACTGCAGCTCTGCATTACACAGCAGGCAAATGGAGGGCAAGTTTCCTTCCTTCCTGCATCCCCATGGGATTCCTTCACCACCCAAATATATGCTGGCAGAAGAAGGGGATTGCTGACCTGGCAGTGAAAGGTATACCATATTGTATACCATCTGGTATAGCATCTTAAGCAGGCCATCATGGGCTCACTTAAAAGCCTGCATCTCATTTCAAAGAAAAATCCAGTGCGTTACATGGTATTTCTAGGCTACCCTAATGGAGCCATTTTGGGGGGAAACCAAAGCCATTACCAAGCAAACTTCATTTACCTTTGTAAAGATATAAGAATACCAAAGACTACTCAAATTTATCTGGCAAAAGAACCACTTAGAAACCTCCTGTCCCCTTTTCCTCCAAAAATTTCCTTCATTTGTAACAATTAGTTGATAACCTACTAAGCTAACTAAACCCTCTCAAAGGTATTTTTGTCAGATAACTACAGAGGGCACATAACACCCGTGCAGTAAGTGCCAAAAGTTCATCTTTAAGTAGTGTAACATTGGGTGTCTTACACTGCAGAAGCTCCTCTCTGGATTTCTTCAGAAAGCTGTCCATAAGCTCTTTAGTTGAAACAGCAGCTGCAGTGTTTACTGTTCCCGTGGTTGGTGCTGTGTCGACAGAAGAAAAGAGAGTTTGGCCAGTTGGGAAGAAACCCTGCATGCTTAACACACAGTCACAGACACTCTCAGGCTGGAGTGGGCCTCTAGAGGTTTTCTGGTTTAGTCTCCTGCTCCAAGCAGGGTTAACTTCAGGCTCAGGCTGCTCACAGTCTTTTCAAGTTTTGAAAATCCCCTGTTGTCTCTGACCAACTTCTTTCAGTGCTTGATCGCTCTCACAGTGGCTAGTAGAAGCCTTCTCAGAGCAACAACTGAACAACTGAATACACCAACACAGGTAACCACCTACTTATCATTTTAAGAGCAGTCAATGAAAGGTTGGACTTACCAACTTTAACGGGTTTCTTTTTCTCCTCTGGGAAAAGAAAAAAAAAAAAGGAACAGTGAGTTCTATGGAGACTGAAAAGCCACTGATAGACTATGCCACCTGTAAAGCCATCATCATGGCTCTTCTGAAGCTGCAGCAGAAGATAAAGCTGACAGTCCAGCACGTTGAAGCCATGTACAAATACAGCCGTAATGGAAAGCCACACACGAAGCACAAGGTGCTATTTGCTTCCTACTTCGCAGGGTCATAAGCCTGGAAGGAGCTTCATCTCTACTCCAGGATGCAGCATGTTAGGGCAAGTGGTAACAGGCCTGTTCCCATGAGGCCTACGGACTATTCCTTTTCTTTTTACACCAGAACTTCTAGTGCGGCAACAGGAGCTACAAGTCCTTTCAACTCCAGAATCCCCAACAGACCCCGCCAAGTGCTCCACACCTAGGACTTGTAAATGGAAAGAACCACGTGTCAAGAGCTCAGTGGAAGTAACAGAAATAGTTTCTTAACACTTGAATTTATTTCAAAAAGAGAATATGGAAGATCTTCCAAACAGGCTAGACCGCTGCATTAATACCAGTATCTGGATAAAACAACATTGAAAGGCCCCAGTATCACCTGCCACAAAGACTGTCTCCATCACCCCAGCCTTAGACTATAGGCAAGATGTGGCCAGCAAAATGTTTGAGTAAGGCTGCTATTAATCACCACTTACTGGTATCTGCCTCCACCTGCAAAGTGGCTTGAGTCTGGTGAACAATTTTCTCTTTTTGGCTATGGTCTTGTGAGGGAGGGGAAGAAAAAAGAAAAACCAGAACGTGAACAGCTCATAAGCAGGATTCAGTACATACAAATCCATCAAACAAACAGATGTTTAGTACAAGTGAAAACAAACCTGCAAGAGCCAGAGGGTGGAGAGGCTCTGCTTTGCTTTACAGCCTGCACCGACACCAGTACAGGCACACACTGCGGCTAATGCCCCACCGTATCTGGGCGGTTTGTTGCTTTACAGCTCACAAGGCACCCATCACCAAATAGCCCAAGACACCCTCCCTTTCCCATGCCACAGTGATCACTACAGATAATCACTGCATCACCGCTACAGCAAACAGCTCTTGGGCAACTGCTTGAATTCTTATTTAATGGTAAAACCATAGTTAGGAGGGGATGAAGTTCTTTAGTACTTACGTGGTCCTGGAGGCTTTTTTCCAGCAAAGGTTTTGTTTGCAGAAGCCGCTGGAATGGGCTTAGTTTTCCCAGGTGTTACTCTTGCTGTAATGACGATATTTTACATTATGGTTTGTATTGCCAGGAACAGTAACGCATTAGCGAGAACATTTTTCAATCTTATTTTTCAGTTAGGTGAATAGAACTTAAGTGATACTCAGCAGAGATGGAAACTGCATAGAAGATACCCATGCCCCAGTCCAAAGGACACTTCTGCTTAACCCGGTAAGTGGGGCTTTGTTCTACAACACTTACACGAGCAGCACCTTTACAGCTGTCACTCTAAAGCATTTTATGTCTCCCCTCAAATCCACATCCTAACTGCATCCAACCCTGCTACATAACAAAAACATAAATTACTGTAAGGAATAAAGGTGGAGCTGTGCCAGAAGGCCATAGTATCACGACACTCATCAGCTTATCCAGGTATAGATAAAAGTGAAGAGACACTGGCATGTTTTTTCTCCTAGTTTTGCCCAGACCATAGCATTTTTGTGTGGAAATGGAGGTCTGCAGAACTTGGAAGACACAATTTGTATTAACCAGCTGTATTTGCTGCACTATTCTTTTTTACAATGATATTTGGACTGGAGGGGGAAGATCCCTCATTTGAGCTCACAGCCAAGGCAGAAAATGACAATTCTCCCAGTGATACAGTACCTTCCGCTTTCATCTCCCTGCACTGAGTCACTGAAAGTTTCACAATGTCTTTAAGGTTAATGGCAGACTGGTAAGTGGAATGTATCAAGTTTTGGTCCATTTCAATTACAGGGACGAAAGCGTCTTTTGGTGATGTGCGTTGCAGTGCTGCTGCTCTCTGAAATGACAAATGGAAGCTCTCATGCACGCCACTTTGTGTAGCAGACATAGAAAAAAACAACCAAGTTAATTTAAATGGGGAGGGTTTTATGCATTCCTCTCAAATTCAAAGGAGCAAAGGCTAGCGTCAGACATGACCCATGGCAAAATTTCAGTAGCAACCCACATGCATGAACTCTCAACTAATGTCTGAAGCAGTGAGAAAGACCTACTAGACAGCGTCACAGCACGGAGCTGCAACACCTCATGGAGATGAGTTCTCTAACTCACTGGCCCCTCTGCTTGTGGCAGAGGCTGAACTGGGGGGAGCTACAAGACACCACTTCACTTCAGCACTCTTTCATTGATACTTGCGTACTTATCAGCACCTCCTTGTATAGCAGGTTCTTGCACACAACTGCCTTATCATTTGACTGAAAGTGTCTGGAGAGCAGGACTACCACAGCAGGCTTTTGGGATTCTGCATTCTAGAAACACAAAGAATCTGATTCGCATTTCAAGGACATATTACCTTCAAAAATAGAATGTCATCAGTTTCAGTCAGTGCCATCTCAATCTGGTCTCTGAGAGACTGAATTTCATTCTTCTTACTTCCCAGAATACTGTAAACGTAATCAAACTTATTGCAAACTCTTTTTTCTTCATCTGCAATTAGTTTTAAGCTCTGATTTTCTCTTTCTTCAATAAAAGCTTTAATTTCCGAAAACTCACTTCTGATCAGATCTTTCTTTCTGGAAGCTGTCTCCTGGAGCAAACAGACAGACGCTGGTTTCAAAAGAACAGTTTGTGGACAAAGTACTGCTTCCTACTACCACAAGAAAGCCACTGAGGAACACGCGGGCTTCAATTACTTGAAACAGGTGACAGAAAAGCTAGGTATTTCTATGTAGCTTGGAGTGAAAACTCGTTTACTCTGGGTCTCCAGAGCCCTGCTGCAGGGGCCAGTGGGCAGAGGCCAGGCCAGTCGTGCCATCTAGTGGTTACCAGCACTGGGACGGGGCTGTGACACTGTGAGCTCGGACACTGCACAGCCACTTGCACGGCTGTAGCTGTTCTGGCCTCTGAGATGTGGCATCTCTGGTTAATACGAAGTTATCCCTCATCCTCCGAGAGGTGTTTTGGAGGAGCACAGAAGTGCTACCCTGGTGGCTTTTCAGTTTCTTGGTCCCCACCACTCGGTTCAGAAAGGATGGTACATGTGAGACGTACTCGATCCAGCCGTCAGCGCAAACAGCAGCCCCGATCATGAGCTAAGAGCAAGGATTAGTTGTGGTAATTTATGGGGAGAGACATCCCAACTTTCTGCACTGGTGCAGCCATTACAGCTCCCTAATCCTTCAGCTTGGGCTGCACCGATAGGCGCTTTCTGGTGCAACAGGAAAGGACGGGTTTGAGCCCCGCTACAGGTCGCATGCGCCAGCACGTGCGGGTACAAACACCTTGCACAGTGGTTGTGTTACTCCCATCTCCCACTGAGCTGCCTGGCTCTGCCAAAACACCTCTTTTCTGTTCCTTCCCAATAACATCTTCTCCTGCCAATTCGGTCTCAATGCTACAGCCATTGTCACAAGAGTACAAGCATCAACAACGCGCAGTGGCCAGCGTATGCCAAGCAACCTGACAGCATTTTGAACAGTTACCCACTTACAGCAGCTTGGCTTTGGTTTGTTTTCACAACGTTCATTGCTCGAGCAGCTTTTTCACTCTGATTATGCAGCTCCATCAGTTTCTTCTTCAGCACCGACTGTAACAGAAGGGATCAGAAAGTATTTCAGAGCAGCAGTTGCCATGTTTGCTCTCTCATGCTTACTGGAGTAAGAGTCATATTTACAGAAAGTTTTAAGTAACCCCTGTAAGCATTTAGTACTATTGATTTAAAACCTACTGCTCCTTAAACCTTACAGGATGTATAAGTACTCTTCTGCACAGGTGGCTTGTGCAGCTGGCACAGTCCCTGCAGCTCCACCTCTCCCAACAGCAAGATGCACGCTGCTGACTCACTCTTTTGATAGCAACTGAGTGCTTTCGTCAGCACAGCAGTTCCCAGTGCTAAGAATAAACTACGGTAGCTCTCAGGTTAGACTTTGGGCACTAGGTTAATGCTACTGTTCACATCTTTTGTTTTAATTAAGAATCTCATTGCTCAGATGTGAGTTACCTATTCCTTTAGTTCAAGATGTGCTAAGCTACATCAGGGAGGACTCTGTAAGCAGTGCACATGCTCGCCAAACAGATGAGAGTTTGACCACCTAAACTTTTCAGCTGCGCTCACTGTAAGATGCGAAGGCCGTATTTCCTTCCCTTGCACTCTGTGGAGAACTTGCTCCTGGCTTTTATTTGCGTGCTGAGCTCTCCCTAGGCTACTTTTCTAATTCTTTGCTTCGTAAGAACATACGCAGAGCAATGTCTGTGTACAATCCCTCGGTCAGCCTGTGGTAGGGCCAGGCAGCAAACCTCGTGCAGTAAGCAGCAGAGGAGGCTTGGAGTTGAGGAAAACCCCGGCAGAGGCAGGAGGCCTCACCAGTCACCCAGCGCAAGACAGGGGCTGGCAATCAACCCCACCACGGCACCTTGGAGCACCATCTTGGTCGCAAGGAACAACTCTGAAGATGTGGTCAAGCGCAGGCTGGAGGGCAGATAACAGTTTGCCAAGGCCAGGCATGAGATTTACAATCCAGGTCTTGGTCCGGCCTCCCCCTGGCACTCTACAGCGCATGACCCCAGCACCCAGGGGTGCACCAGGCCCCGGGGCAGCGAAGGGGAGCCCCGAGGTGCCCCTCAGAGGGTGCTCCGGCCCTGGGCAGAGCCGGCTGCCCCTGCCTTCCCCAGCCACTCACCTCTGCGTTGGCTTTGGCCAGCTGCAGGGGGCTGGTGTGACACAGCTTGTGCCCGAGGAGGCAGAGGGAGCAGATGCAGCTGCCATGCTGGCTGCAGAAGAACTCGAAGATCTTGTTGTGCTGGGGGCACTTGCGCTGCTGCAGGTCGTGCAGGGGCGGGCAGAGCTGGTGGTCGCGGAAGGCCGGGCTGTCCTGGTGCGGCCGCAGGTGCTCGGGGCAGAAGGAGGCGGTGCAGGTCAGGCAGGTCTGCACGGCCGGGGCCTGCCGGCAGCTGTCGCAGTAAACGGGGGGCGCCTCCGCCCCGCACCCCGCCGCCGGCTCCTCCTCCTGCTGCTGCTGCTGCTCGGCCCCAGCCCCGGCGCGGCCCTGGAGCTGCTCCACCACCCGGCACAGCACCGTGTTCTTCTGCAGCTGCGGGCGAGCCGCGAAGGTGGCCCGGCACTGCGGGCAGCTGAAGTCCCCCGACAGCCCGGCCCAGGAGAGCTCCAGGCAGGAGGCGCAGAAGTTGTGCCCGCAGGGCACCGTCACGGGGCTGCTGAAGAGGCAGAGACAGATGGAGCAGGTCAGCTCCTCCTCCAGCCCCGCCAGGCCCGGCTCCGACGGCGACCGGGCCAGCGCCGCCATTGCTCGGTCTGCCGCTGCCCGCCAGCTCCAGAAACGAAACTCGGGACGGAGCTTTCCGGGAATCTACGCGCCCAGTCCCCGCCCCGCCGGGAGGGGCGGCAGCCCCCGGACCGGCCCCGGGACCCGCCCGACCGCGGGGCCGGCGGCGGCGGCGCCTCTTGCCCCGGGCTCTGCCCCCGGGACGGGGCCGGGGGCGGTCGTGTCCTCCCGGCGCCGTGACTCGGGTGGAAGCAGAACGGCCCCGCGGTGCCCCCGTCCCGCTGGAGGTCCCGAGCTGGGGGAGGCCGACGCAGCGTCATCCATCGCAGCCGCTGTGCCCGGGAGGTCTCGGATTTGGTTTCTAAACCATAATGAATAATTTTAGATGCGAAGGCCCACCCGGACCGGCAGCCCCACGGCGGTGGGGAGCGCTGCCTCCCGGCTGCCCTGCTCCCCTCCCAAAACTGCCACCGAGCACGGGGCCAAGCTGCTGCCAGCCCCGGCTGCTTTCTGCTGAGCTACGGTTAACCTGGCTGTTGAAGATCACATCAGCTGTTGCTGATCCAGTGTTTTTAAAGCACACAGGTGTGAATGTGGCAACCATCTCAACAGAAGATACTTCCTCAAATTTTCTTTTCCTCAATCTGTTGAGTAATAACCTTTTCTAACAGAAATGTTGGATGCTGAATAGCAATGTCCGGTACTGCTCCTGTTATAACTAACGACTCCAAATTTTTCCAGTGGCCTCTTCCTGCTCCTTCTTCTGCCCTGTCTGCTGGTGTCCCAGGGACTTCCTCGCTGCCCCCTGTGCTTCTCCACTCACACTGGCAGCATGGGTGAAATGGAGCAGCCTGGCACAAACCTGTCACCCCGCCAAGGAGTTTAAACAGTCTGGTGGTCTGCAGCGGAAGAAGCCATCTACTTTCAACTGCATTTCCAGTGGCCAAAGGACACCTAGTGTGGAGAGCTGCTGATGTTCCTTTTAATGTTGTTAAAAAGGTATTAGCAGGCAATTGTCGGGTTTCTGTGTTGGCACTGGTCCTCAGAGACTTCCAAAAATGTTCAGGAATCAGTATAAAGCACTCAAAAGAGGTCATGGTGGCTTGTCTGTTATAATTAGCGCATTGAAAGAAATTCCTAGCCAGTTATTTTGGAAGACTAAATGAAATCTGAATGGTCACTGTAAACCTATGTTACACAGATAACATTGACTTCTACCTCCATCAGTGATCTGCTCCAGTCTTGCAACACTCCTTCCAGATGAACTAGGGAGCAGTCGTGTGTCACGGGCTCTGATTCACTGCTGAGTAATGGTGCAGAAGGAACGACAGGAGGCATTCAGAGCTGCCGTGGCTTTGACAGAGGAGCAAAAGTTCATGGACCAAGTATGTAATCTGCTCGAGGGTGGAAGGGTTTCTAGGAGATGGGCATGGCTCCGGTTATGTACAGCTTCGGTGGGATATGCAGATCAGGTCGTCATAACTGCTGTCAGGGGGCACAAACTCCTGAGGGCACTTGAGAGGTGGTGGGTGACAGTGACTGCAAAGGAATCTTCTTACAGAGATGAGTTGCGTCTGTTACCAGAGATGGGACCAAAAAGCAGCTGTTAATGTTTATGTTTCCTATTTTTCTATAGGTGAACATAGCACTTCCTCCTGGGCTTACCTGGGCTAAGCCACCATCATCTTTCAAAGGCGCAGCACCTTCACTGTGTTTTCTGCAGCATTTATCTTGTATCTACTGATGCAGACAAAGGTACGCAAACATGAAGGGGGAATATGCACCCTGCCAACTGTAGCTTATGCTTCTGGAGCAGGACATGGGATGTTTAGAGCTCAGATGAACAATTTAAGTTCCGCATTGTCAAAGAGGGCTTGAAATTCTACTTTCAGTAAGCCCGACCGCCCCTGTTTTCTAAAAAGTAATAAAGTTTAACATTAAAAATTACTGAAGAATTTTACCTTTTAAATAGCTACTGAAGTTAATACTCTCTTTGCTTCCTTGCAATTACTGGAGAACTTATTCATGTGGTTCTGAACTAAATCTAACCCTTTGCCCAGATACTGAGGATTGAAAGTACCACTCAGAGTCTGAGCAGGAAGTTAAAAGCACAGCAGCATAAATTCTTCCTCTTGTGTGCATGGCTGAGCAAACATCAAGACAGGTGTTCTGATACTCTCGACTTTTTTGGATTTTATATTCAAAGTGGTTGAAGTAGGTAGTTTTCCCATCAGAATTATAAATAACCCTGAATTTGTAAAGAGCTGACACCTACTCAATGTATTTTTGCAAGGTCCATAGTCACAGCACCAAACTTTCAGGTCTTTAAGATCTGTTCAGCAGGTTCTGGCTGCCAGCCTCTAGCCGCAGGTGCTCATCGTGTCTGTAGGCCTACGGCGTGTTGTGCATGCGTGCCTGTAGCTTGCTAGCTCAAACACCTCCTCACATTTTGAGTCACGAGACTAGAATTTGTCAAAAAATTCTAACAATTTAACAAACCTGTAATACTAAATTGCATAGAGGAGGGTGGCAAGGAACCCCTGTGACTGGCAGCTGGGGCTGCCCCAGCAAAGGGGTTTACAAGAGACCCCAAAGCTCTAGGGACAGAAAGCAAGCAAAAAGGGTTTGTTCAGAGCATCACCAGCTCCCTCTGGGATTCACATGCACATCTATCCTATTCCCCATTTCCCACCCATTTGGTGCCCCAGCCCTGCCCTCGCTCCCCAGGTATGAGGAACCTTGTGTGTGGCTCTGTCATGAGAAGGTGCCTGGGTGTGAGAGGAAGGGCAGCCAGCCAGCTCAGACTGCAGTTACTTGATTTAAATTGTGCATTGAAGCGGTAGTTTCACCCAAACTTGACAACAATGGGTAACTAATACTCAGAAGATTTTATCTGCAAAATATCCTCTCTCTGGAGTGTATTTGTTTTCAACCATCACCTCTTCATCGCAGCCAGACTAACTTAATGCAGCCAGGCTGCATTTATTTTGCAATCAAAATGCACTGTAGGCAATGGAACAAGAGGTGAATCCTGCTCTAAAATGCTGTGAAATACTTGCGTTCAGCTTTTGCAGTTTTATAAGAATTCAGAATTAATTATTTCCTTTAGAAAAAAAAATTTTTCCATTAATCCCAACTGTCTCAGCATGACTGTGCTAGAATGTCTGGAATTTTCTTTTTGTCCAGTTTGCAAGAATATCCATGCATAAATCCAACTGTCCATTTCTCTAAAAAACAAATTTTAACATAAAGTAATGGCAACTAAAGAGATCCAGAATACACAAATTAGTTTTACTCACATAAAAATGATTCCTTCACAAACAAGACATTTTAATAGGGATAATGCAAAGTTGTGCAATATTTTAATGTAATCATGCACTAGTCAGAGTACATGTTAACTAAAGCATGATGTATAATTTTTCAGGTGTTTGTCTGTATCTAGGGCTTTTTTTTTTCCCCCCATGTTTTCTGTTTAAGAGTCAACTACCCGGGACAGGGGTTATCTTAAATTGTAAGACTTGCTAAGATGCAAGTACTTCATGGGTACAAGGTGCTCCCTCAATGCTAATAATTAGCAGAGATGTCAGTGAAGCACATTGCTACCACCTGGTGACCCATTCTGCTACTGGGAAGGAAAGAAGAAAGGCAGCACAAACTTCAGCACTTAAAGGGCAAAATGGTTCGCTTTAAGACAAACAAACAAAAAGGTTTTCAGAGCCTGCACAGGTAACACACTGGGACACAATTTTGCCAGGGATTCATGTTGTATTCCACTGGTTCTAGGCAAAGCTGACAGTTACGAATACTATTTATCTGCCTCTCAAAATTACAGAAGCTTGAAATCCACAAGCTTTTCTTGTCATGTTCAGGTGAACCCTGTAAATAACTGCAAGGTCATGGCATTTGTATCATGCTCTGCAGCTGTAGAGGAAGAGACATGCACATCAACAATATTTAGATTTCATTATTAAGTCTTGTTTTTAATTATCCTTACAGCAAACTACCTCTGTATGGCAGTTATATGACTCTAGCCAAACCCAGACTTTTAAATGGAGTTACTGACAGTATGAAGTTGTATTTTATCTTGTTGATCACACCATTCCAGTTCTGCAGCTTGCAGCAGTAGGATATAAAATTATTATTAACCTTCTATTAAGAAAAAAAAACCCACAGATCTATAATAATAAACAAGTATTCTTGTATGTTCCTATAATAAAGTATTCCTGTATGTTACTATAATAAACAAAGTATTCCTGTATTACATAAAAACACATCCTAAGAAAAAAGTGTTTCTTTTTCTTTTGGCATAGTTTCATTTTAAAACCATTTATTAAAAATACCCACCAGTGCATCTGCTGCCCTCAGAACTGGAAAGCAGCATTTCACAAAGCAAGTCTATACAATTATTTACATCTGTTCACATCTTAGATTGTTCCATTTTCAATACTGGATCCATTAACTGGAGGCTCAACAATCAGTCTTGGCTCTATCAGTGCATCCCAACTTTCAGTTATCTGAAAACAGACAATACTTAGCATGACCAAGCTATAGAGGCAGACGCAACTTCTCCTACGTTATGCTTTATCTAGACTTGAGCAGCACTGCTGAACAAAGATCACAGATCCTTCCTGCGATTCATCAATCTTCTTGATGAACTTCAACCTGCCTGATGTCCTGGGTAAGGACAGATGCAGGTAAGAACAACAGTGCATGAAATGAATAACCCTGTAAGAACTGGTACTCCATCTAGACATGATATTGTTTATTTTATTAGCCGAAACAGAAAGTTACAAGGTTTGATGACGGTTTTTGAATCAAGTTAATTAAGAATCACTTCTTGCCTGTTACTCATCTTGTAATCATGCACATCCTTGCTAGAAAGGAAGAATTATTTTTGCTTCCATTTATTTTAATCAGATGCATTATTATAAAGGGAATCTCAGAACAAAGTGATAAAGCAGGGCTTGTATGCAAAACTTTTAACACGCTTCAAAACAGGACACCCACATACCTTTGTATCCTGAGGAACCGCATACTCTATCAGTTCTGCTCCATCTGCAGACTGGTAAACCAGATCGAATTTTCCTGGTTCTTTAGCAACTTAAAAAACAAACAAACAACTCCATTAACTATAAACAACAAAGTTTAAATGTTTACCATATTTAGAAAGCTAATCAAAACCAGTTGGGGTTTTTTTGGGGGGGGGCGTTGGGTTCATAATTGTAACAAAAAATCTAAGGTAGAACTGAATATTACTAAGGTAATTATCTAATATGACTATACGCATGAAGTTAATCAACAATATGCTGCCTAGATTTGAGAAAAATGCTCATATGATGATTCATTAATTTTGGCTTAAATGGCAACAGCAGTATAAACATTCAGTCTCAGAAACATTCATAGTTTCAGGTCTCTGAAGTGCACTTTGTCATTGCAGGGACTCAGTTCCACATCCACTGAAGATAGTGGCTTCACTGACATCACAAAGATTGGCATTATGATCTAAAATTTTCTCTGTAATTCCATATAATGATTTTAATTTTTTCAGGAAATGAAACCACAGTAGAGATGAGTTACTGACTACTCATACTGACTGGACAAATTTCATTTTGTAAATACCTAAGAGTATCTTCAATAGAACGAGCAAGTGTTAGAACTTCTCCATTTAAATAGACTTTTTGGGGAGGGAGTGAGGAGGGGAGGGGCGTGTTGAGCAGGAACCCAAGGAGATTGGAAATACTCCTGAAACATGAAGTGTGCCTCAGACTAGCTGTTTTCCAAGTGATGCACATGACAACACGCATTTAGTGTCCCAGGGTACATACATTGTCCTGCTGACGATGTAAGGATCTCAAGCTCGATCTGTTTTTTATCAGCATTCCAACTGATTATTTTTCCCTCCTTCAGAAAGCAACAAAAAAAGAATCAGATAAGAGATACTTCAGCACTGTATAACTATTCTGTATTTAAAACCACTGTGGTACCTGATCACAGTTAGAGGAAGTATAGCTGTCAAATTTTTCTATTTCTATATATAAAATCTACAAAGTATTAAAGCTCAGCAATCTGCACTTACTGGCATCAATAAACCAAAGTTGTTATTATTGTCACCATCTTCGTAGTTCATATCAGTACTTATCCAGAAACCAAATTATGTGAAGTAGCTACAAAATTTTACTTGCACCACTTTCAAGAATTTGCTTTGACTTCAAACAGCAGTAAATTCGAATACAGCTACATTTTTCTACTTGAAGGTCTGCACTTTGTCATCTCTAAAATATTAATGATCATTAATAATGCTTGCGGGTTTTTTTAAAATAACTGCTACGCCTTTCAAATTTTCAATTAGTTTTGGGTTCTAGAGTGTTCATTTTTACTGCTGCACCAGGAATAGCCTGCGGAGTCAAGCGGATGAGAAGAAAAATACTGCACAACCTCAAAATATTTAAGCCTTATCTTACCTATAAGAGTTTTATGAGTGAATTAAGGGAGGAAAGAAAAACAGTACCTTATAGTCTGAAACTTCAGGACTGTAATTTTCAGTTAGTTCCAAGCGCTGTTGAAAGAAATACAAGTAACAAATTACAACTTCTCCTGATCCTTGATCATGCCACCTATATCCAGACATGGTTTCTTCAGCAAGAGGGAAGTGCAAGAACCAAGTCTCCCACTCCTGGATCCTGATGCTGATCACAGTCCCAGGTCATCTTCCAGGACTCACTGCTCCAAAGGATTTCCATTCGGGTCAGGCTGTGAGAGGAGATCAGCGAGATGGATCCCAGCCTCCTCAAATGCAGTGATTGCATTTTCATTTACTTTTTTATTTTGCAGTGAAGTGTAGTTATTTGTATAGTAAGATTTGCAATAATATTGTAGAAATGCGATACAGAGAAATAACAATGTAGAGATTTTTTCTTTTTATAGCATCTAATTTTAATGCTGACTTTTCTCGCGTGTTGAAAAGAGAGGGATAACATGCTTCTTTCTGGCATTCTTATTTAAACATAAACCTCGAAAATATGCCAATGGTAGAGAGAGAGGCTTTGTGAAGGTGCAACCAGAAAATTCTATTATTTGTGAACTGACTTGTATGCTGGCAAAGAGAGACACTGTACAAACGTACACAGAAATTCACACTGAAATGACAGTAGAGACAACATTCCTTTGTTTGTGTTATACAAATATTGGAAGTCTAAAGAAATGCATTGAACTTATGCCAATGCTCCAAACCTTTGTAAAAATCGAAGTCAGACTTTACAACAAAAGAATTGTTTGGAGCCAACAACAGAAACTGTAGCAGTTTCTGTTGTATAATGTCCTGGTTTGAGGTAAAACAGGACCAATTTTTGTTCAGTAACTTTTCTTTTTAGCTAGGCCTCTTCTAACTGCTGAAACACGACATATGGGAAACTATTAGGTTAGAAAGAAAGCAAAAGAGGATTGCTGGCTTTCAGAGATGCCTAAAAACATCAGACACAAGACTTTTTAGGTGCTGAACCATTTGCTTAAGTTTAAAATAGAATTTTTAAAAAAGAACAAATAAACAGGATGAAGACTACTTCCCAACTCTTAGGGTAATGGTCCCAGAGCAATGTAAGATTAAATTCTCCAGTGTAAGCTTTTGGTTATCAGGACTATGCTATCTGTAGTGTGTCCTGCAAAACTTACAGTAGCGCAAATGAAACAATTTTAGCCCACTAACATTCAGTATTTCACAAGTTCTTTACCTTAAAGGCAATTCTTTCTCCCACTTGTGGTGGGGCTGCTAGAAGAGGTAACACACTATAGTCTCTCTTGGGGACCTCCACAGGATTCTGTGAAACAAACAGTAAACCCACTGATTTAATTACAGTATTAATAAAAACAGAAGACAATGTGCTGTATGGATTGTAAGAAGTTCTAAGAAGAGTATCCGAGTGCTTTGTTTTGAGATATGTAATACAATCACTTAGAAAGTGTTTCATAAACACTTTCTCAGACTCCTAAATGGAGATACAGTAAATATCAGATTTACTAAATTAAGATCAACCCTTATCCTACTAATCTATTTCTGCTTTTACAAATTACTTTCATAATCATTTTTTGTGTAGTTAAAGCTGCAAAAGAAAGGTGACCTCTGACTGTCTAAGTCACTCACCTGGACAAGAACAGAAGTGTTTGTCGCAGCTTCATTTAACTGCCTCTGTTTCTGGCCTTCACTGCTGTAGTTATAGAAGAAGCCAGGGTTTGCTCCTCTCCCACGGCCTTGGCCCCTCATCATCCCATGAAACCCACGGCCCCTAGGTCCTCTCCAGAAGTTATCCTCTCCTGTTCCACGTCCCCTTCCACGACCTGGGCTGGCAAGTGGTCCTTGAATACTGGTTGGCAACTGTTTAGTACAGTTTCTTACTATGGAATTACTCAGTCCAGCATTTGCTGTGGGTTTTTTAATAACAAGTGCTTCTGAATCTGAACTATCAGACTCTGAAGAGGAAGTCTTTGCTTTGGGAGCCTTGGTGGTACTGTTTTTTATAGCTGCCGCATTGTTAGGCAGTGATTTTTCCTTTGCAGTACTGTCTTGTGCTGTTGCCACTTTCTCATCCTCTGTACTCGAGTCAGAATCTGAACTAGAGGACTGAGATTTTTTAGCATTTTTACTAATCGCAGTCTTAGTGGGATTTTCAGTGTTAGACTTTACAGTCACTTTATTAGAAACAGTTTTCACATCAGAATTTGCACCAGCTTGGGATTTGTCTTTAGGAAGTGTTGCCACTACAGGTTTACGGGAAGATTTATTTTGCTTTACATTTAATTCACTGCTGTCACTGTCAGACGACGTGCTGGAGGAATCCGAAGATCCCACCCTCTTTTCTCTGGACTGCGTTGTGACTTTTTTGGTGTTATTTTTACCAGAATTTAGAGAAAAGCTCTCATTTGCCTGCTCTAAAGCCATCTTTGCTGCAGCGGCCTTTGTCTGCTTTACATCCTTCTTTTTTGTTGTCAGCTGTTTCTCCCTCTCCATTTTTTTAAGCTTTTTAGATTGGTCAGTAGAGCTCTCTTCCTTACCTTCTGTGAGTCTATTTCTTCCACTAACTTCTTCCTTTCTTTTTCTTTTCTTGTACCTTTTTCGAGAGTCCTGAATATCTACAGAGGTCTCTTCCCTACAAGAAGAATACTCAGGATTATGTTTATTCTTTTTCTTTTCCCTTTTATGCCTGTTGTCTTCATTTCTAGAGAATTCTTCCTCTTCTTGCTTTTGTCTACGCCTTTTTTTGTCTTCTTTTGGTGTATAACAGAAGCCACCATCTACCTCTTCATAATCATCTGCAACTATCTCTTCCAATTTTACTCTGTCGAGAAAACAAACAAAAGCCACTGTTCAGCATAATTAACACCTTTTTCCTACGTTTTAGCAGCTCAGGTAAGCCTGTCTTTTGGGAGCGAGGATGCTCCACCTGTTAACGGGACAGTTCAGGAAGCAGTTCCCAGGGCACAGGGTTGCTACCTCAAACCAAGGCTCACAGCCTGAGCCCTCACCCGAGGGCAGGGGTGCTGCAAGGTCTTTTTAAAAGCCCCGCTCAGGCGGTGCAGGTGCCCAGGACAGGCGGCGGGAGCGCCAGGGGATGGCGGCAGCGCTCTCCTTCCATTCTTGAGGAGATTTCCAAGCCCTTGGCTCTCTCCAGCCCCTTTCAGTCATCCCGGGGTTTCTCAGGCACCGCAGGCTTTGTGGAACGGTGCCCACTCCACCCCCAGGGAGCCGCGGGAAGGGCCCGAGGGCCCCTCCGGTTCCCCGGGGAAGGCACCGCCAGGCCCCGTCCGCGTCCCGCGTCGGGAGGGCCGCGCTTCAAGCCCCCCGCCCCCTTCCCCCGGTGCCGCGCAGTGCGAGGGCCCCGAAGATCCCCTCTCTGCCAGCGGCTGAGCCCGGGTCCCGTCCCGGGCAGCCCTCGCCGTACCGGAGCGAGTCGTTGTCCCGCACGAGGCGGGCGCTCTCGGTGGGGGGCAGCAGCGCTCCCTCCAGGAAGAGGCTGAGGCGGGCCCGCCGGCTGAAGCCGAACCTGTGGCGGATGAGGCTGACGAGGTCGGTGACGAGGCGCACCTGGCTGGGCTCCAGCAGCAGCCAGCACAGCGCGCAGCCCGGGCTGCCCGGCGGCGGGTAGTCGAAGAGCAGCCGCAGCCGCATCGGGCCGCCGCCGGCCGCCGCCATCTTGGCGGAGAAGGAGGGCGCTGAGGGAGGGCGATGGCGCCGCGCGCGGGACAAAAAGTGCGGGCGGCGCGCGAACCTCGGCCGCGCCCCCTGAGGGCGGGGCGGGGCTGGGCCGGTCCCCGCGCACGTGACAGCGCGGCCGAGGGCACCGGGAGCTGTTGGCGGGATGGGGCCGCCGCGCGCTGCGACGGGGCTGTTGCTGTCGCTGGTGGTGGCGGCGCTGGCGGCAGGTACGGGGCCGAGGGACGGGAGGCGACGGGAGGCGAGGCTGTGCCCCGCGCCGCGACCGGGAAGGGCCCGGGCTGAGGTTTGCGAGCCTCCCCGCGGCCGTCACCGCCGCGCCGGGGGCGGTGGTCGAGCGGGAGGTGGTGAAGGGCGGTGGTAAAAGGGCTGGCGCTGCGGGAGGCCGGTGGGAGCCCCCGGTCGAGCTCGGGGCGGGCCCGTGAGCCATCCCATGCGGCCCCGGCCAGGGTTGTCGCCATGTCTCCGCTGGGGACTATCGTGACCTTGGGAGTTGTCACCTCCCACCTCGGCTGGCAGCGGTCTGCGCTCCCAGGGAACCGTTTTGGAGCAGAAACGTGGAAATTCGGGTCCCGGTTGATTCACCTCAGTGAACTGGGCGGGAAAGGCCCGCCACAAAGCAGGGCAGCGCTTCCCATCGCTGTCTCACCCTGAGCTGTCACCTGTCCTTCCCAAAAAACACCCCCAGACCCGCTTCCGTGCCTTGGCAGCTGCGAAGGATGATGAAGCAGCCATGTAAACCAGCGTGCCTGTAGGCATGAGGCAACGATGGGGCTTTGAGCAACCTGGTCTAGTGGGAGGTGTCCCTGCCCAGGGCAGGGGGGTTGGGACTAGATGACCTTTAAGGTCCCCTCCAACTCTCACCATTCAGTGATTCCGTGATTGCGGTGCTGTCCGATACGGGCTGACGGGAGCGCAGGGCCACGGCTGCAGCGTTGTACCTGCGAGACCCTTCGGGTAGGGGCTGCAAGGAGCAAACCAGCCTGTCCTGGTTTGAGGTATCGGGGTGTCACGGCTGTTGCAGTGAGGGCTGATCAAGAAAGCGTGATGTTGTCCACACCAATGTAACGTGTTCAGAGCTGTGTCCAGTGGAGCAGCGAAGACTGGGCACTGTGGCTTGAAAAAGCTTTATTGCTGCTTCTGCAGTGGACTGCTGCCTTCTGTTGTGATCGAGAAGATTAAGGGATGTTTCTGGGAAAGTGTCCGTGTTCTAGATGCAGAAGAGATGACTGCTTAAGTTGGCGAGACTCTACTGACTTAATTGAGTTTAGAATTAGATCTTGGGTTCATTTAGAAGTGCACCTTCTGCCTGTCCTGCATTTACTCTCCTTGGGGACTGTGAAATGATTTGATCTTCCCAGAGACTAAGATCAAAGTGTTGGATCCCTGAAGGAGCCCTGGTGCCCCTGAAGCTGGTACATGTTATTCCATTGTGTCTAGAGGGGCTGTGCTTTCAGCCCAGGCCTTGAAAAGACTTCAGATGTTTCCCTGATAGAATAAATTATCGTAGCTATTGGGCTGCTATTTTGGCAGCTGCTGTAAGGTCAGGCCCTGATAAGTAAGCACTTAATTACACACTTAACTTCATTCATTGATGATAACTCAACTATGTGTGGGGGTATAAGTATAGGCAGGTTTCTTATCGTAATTTTTTTTAATGGAAGCACTTCTAATTATCACACCCAAGATTGAAATGTAATGTTTTGGAACAAATCTGGTGGAGAGCTCAAAGCTGAGCCTGTTTACCTAGCTGATTTTTATTTTTATTTCCCCCCCCAGGTGTAGTTCTGAGGCAATCCCAAGAGCCCAAAGAGCTGTGGGGATATGTGCAAGTTCGAAGTAAGGCGCACATGTTCTGGTGGCTCTACTATGCAAATAACCCAACCAAAGACTTCACAGAATTACCTCTCATCTTGTGGCTTCAGGTAGGTTTTGGTGAAAGACACTTCAACAATGATTCTTTCCATCTGTGCCTGGATCAGTCTGACAGGTATCTTACAGCTCTACAGAAATAGGATTCAAAATTGTCTGATTCTAAATGACTCACCGTGTGAGTCAGGTATTCAGGTTAGGAAGAAATAATGAAAATATAATTCTGCAATTGTGGGGTGCCCTCGACTACTCACCTTCTGTCGAGTTAAATTGCAGAAATAGAGGTTGTTCTTATCTTTTATACAACCATAGCATTTTTTGTGCCAGACACTACAAGTACATCGTGGCGTCACAGCTCCTTTCCTGAAGAGCTTACAGTCTAAACAATGTTCAGAGAGAGAGAGAGAGTAGATAAAATGATCAGAGATTTAGAAAGACTTCTAAATGGAAACAAGTAGGAGAGGCTCTGATTGTTTAGAGATTGCTCCCACTCAATCACAGTTTGGTAAAAAAGGCAGTGGTGTGTGCTCCACGTTCACCTCCAGCAGGACATTTCAGAAGTTAATGTTGAATATAATCACTTGATGACTTGGTCTTTTTCCTTCTGGGTTATTTCTTCAGAGTGAAATGCATATGCTGTATATGCTGATTAATGAGTTGCAGACCTCTGTAGATAGCTAACTTTTGCATTTGTATTAAGGGAATAAAGGGAAGGGTTTTCAAACTGCACTCACATAGCATGCAACTCATTAGATGCTTTCACAAGTGGGTAACTGCTTCTCTGTTTAAATTCTTGCTTTCAGAAATGGCATGTGTACACGTAACAAAAGACGAAGAGGAAGAAAGACTTCTTTGCAAATTAACATGTAGTGCAAACGCCATTTTTTTTAATTTACAATCTGTCATTCTACTTACTGTCTTGCTTTTATCTTTCTCCTATCTGTCATATCTATACCATGCTGCTGTTAAACTATTTGTCATTTGGTATTTCCCAACAGGGAGGTCCAGGATCTTCAGGCTGTGGATTTGGGAACTTTGAAGAGATTGGCCCGTTAGACAAAGAAATGAAACCAAGAACTACGACCTGGGTATAGTAGAGAGTTCAGCTTCTAAATATTGATTGCGAAATGTTTTTTGCTTGTGTAAGCAGATGATTGCTATCATCACAGAAGAGTTTGCATTTAAAATTCTATAGAACTATGATATTTAATCTTAAAATAGTGTGGTTAATGAAATGGCTTATACTAATATCTTTGTTAAGAACTGAAGAATAGACCTGTTAATTTGATTTGATGGAATATGTCTGGGCTTCTATGAATTTGTGAATTGCAGATGTCTGGGAAACTGAGAGCAGGGAAATTCTAGAAAGATGTTATTTCAGCTCATAGCTTCATTGCGTATGGTCATAGAGGTTTTTCTGGATGGCTGGCAATGTATAACCAATGGCTCGTAATTACAAGTCCAGTATGGCCTTCAGGGGAAAACAAATTACAGCTGCCTATGAAGGTGGAAGTTTATTCAATAAAATGTATTTGTGCTCTGAGCTACCAATACTGTAACTACTCTGGAGTTCCCTCAATCGTATGGGTGATCTGCCCTTGAATCACTGGGATTTTTTGGGTGCCATTCTTGTTGCAGATTGGGCATATTGAAAGACCTTATGTTGTACCTCTTTATCTGTGAGCCTTACTGCTTTGAGCCATGCTAGCTATCTGTGTGCTGATATATTGATTTTATTTGTACACTTGTAAGTATGCAACTATTGCTATAGCAATTTCACAAAAGCCCAGCAACCCGAAAGAAAATCCCGCTTATTTTACATTCTGACAGACAAGTCGCACCTGTACTCTTCTCTGTTTTGGACTTGCACCTTATTTTTCTGCAGTCTCTTTCAGGGCCAGAGGTTCAGTGGCTCAGTGAAACCACAGTTGCTGGTGCTGGACTGAGGTTTCATACACATCTTCTTTCTGCTTGTACAGTTGCAGGCAGCCAGTATCTTGTTTGTGGATAATCCTGTGGGCACTGGATTCAGTTATGTGGATGATTGTAGCTTGTTTGCCAAAAACCTTACCACAGTAGTTTCTGATATGATGGTTTTTCTTGGAGAATTCTTCAAATGTAGAACAGAATTCCAGGTAAGTGAATTGAATTCTTGGTTAGAATCATATTTTTCTTTGATTTTAAGCAGATCTCAAAAGGAATTAATGAACAGCCTTCCAGATGGGCAGTGTTTGCTACTAGATAGCATGCATTTGGTGGGACTCAGTGCAGGTATAACCGCTGCCACTTATTTCCCACAATTCAGAATTGGTATCTTGAATTTGGTACTAGTTAGATAAGCAGTGGGGTGGATTATCGTCTATCGTGCAATCCAAGAAGCATGTAGGATCACGTCTGTTTCTGGTTCCAAAATACTGAAGTGCCTGCTTCAAAATTTCCCCCAGTAATTACACCAGGATGTTATGGAAATCTTATCTGCAGCTTAGAATCGGAAAAATATCCAGAGTTTGACAGTGAGAGGTGAAGAGCCAGTACCTGGGTTCTGTGGGATGTGGGAGACAGCTGGAGGTATCTTCTGCCCTCTGTCCAATGGGTTCATTGTGTGGCTTCTCTCTCTTCAGACCATCCCATTCTACATATTTTCTGAGTCTTACGGAGGTAAAATGGCTGCTGGCATTGCTTTAAAGCTGCATGAGGTAAGTAGTTGGAGGATGTAGTTCACTTTTCACTTTAAAACGTGGTGTTCTACAAGTACTTGTATTTCCTGGAATACACTGTCCCTGTTGCCCAATTCAGACTGCTAATCATGTTTTTCATTTAAAGAAAACTGGTTCTAGAGTCATGAATATCTAACTAAAAGTTGAATTTATTTTTTAATGTCTTTTGTTTGTTTGTTTTTCTTCTTATTCACCAAGGCAGTTCAAAAAGGGACCATAAAGTGCAATTTTATGGGGATTGCTCTTGGAGACTCATGGATTTCTCCTTTGGGTATGTTTAAAATGCTCAGACTGTGGGTGGTTTGTTCTTGTTCTGTTTTGTTGGGTTTTTTTATCATTCCATGGGTACCTAGAGTCAAAAATGCCAGCCCTGCCTTAAGTGAATTAATCTCTATTGAGTCTGGTAAATAAAAAGAAAAAATACTTCAACATTGCAAGCTGCGATTGAAGAATCTACCTTTAGAACGTATCTAGATAATGAAAAGTCAGAGAGCAAAGTCAGTGAGGAGCATACTTGCATTTGAAGTGAGGTGATGGTGAAATGTCCCTGCACACCTCTGAGGTGTTTGATAAGAGTACTGCACTTAAAATGTGGCCACCAGATGATTCACAAGGTTGTAACTGAGGTTTTATCTTTCTTTTCACTAGAAGACTTTGTGCTGAGGAACTGATGTGCTCACAGACCTGGAAGAGATAGGGTGTGTGTGTCTGGCGGAGGACAAAAAACAAATTACAGGACTCTTGGTCCTTCAGTGAGATTTGCAAGGGCGGGCTCCACAGATTCTCTGCAGCATGGGACAATATCAAGCAAACTTCTGTCTGTCTTAGGATCAGCTGATCCTTGAGACCTTATAAACAAACTAGATTTTTTCCCCTGTAGCTCTTGCAAACAGATCGGTTTAGACAATGCCCATTCACTTGTCAGATTTTCCCCCATGTTCTAGCAATGTGCTGCAGTGTTGGGGTGAGAACATTTTGCAAAGAACATGTCTGTTGCTTTAAATAAATCTCACTGATTAACATTTAGGGGGTTAATGATGTTGCAGTGCTTTTATTGGTCCTCAGGATTTGTAAAGAACCTGCTCTGTAGTACCTAACCTTTGGGCTAAACTGAACTGACAGTACCTTTTTACTGATTAATTCATCTCCGTATATTTTTGTCACAATCATTCTTGCTACAATAAAATAAAAGGAAATTGTATGTCAAAAACTTAGATGTTTGACATCTGTTCTGTTTCTTTTAGACTCTGTGCTGTCTTGGGGACCCTACCTTTACAGCACTGTAAGTACCTTCTTAACTTCTTGGTCCTCACCTGATTACTTGTACTACCATACAGTATAAATAGATGTTGATTTTTAAGGTTAGCTGTTAGCTGGAATAAAACCTCAAAGGCATGGAGACTGTTAGCAAGAAATGAATGTGAAATTATAATTAAAGCTGTCCTCCTTTGTGTTTGTCTTCCAGTCTCTCCTTGATGATAATGGTCTAGCAGAGGTGACTACTGTTGCCAAAGAAGTAATGGATGCAATAAATAAAAATCAATACGGGCTGGCCACTGAGCTCTGGGACAAGGCTGAAGGTGTCATTGAAGTGGTGAGATCTTCTTTAACCAGCCTAAATAACTAACTGGTGCCTGGGGAGGCACACAATTTCAGGTTATCCTTTCTATGAGCACTGGGTTGGCATGAATCCTGCAGCCTCCTGCCCAGTCATTTTTGCCAGTATGTGTTTTACCCCAGTGCTGATGTAAAAGAGCTGTTTGTTTGCTGTGCACCACTGTGTGATTGTAAGAGGTACTGGGTAGAGCAGCCCACATGGGCTTGCAGTATTGCATCAAGGTTTCAACCTGGCACATCACTTAAATAGATGCTTAATTTTTAGCATGCAATTAATCCCATTGATTTCTATAGAACCCAGTTTCAACTTAAATGAGCTGCGTTTCCTTGAAAGCTTTGTTTTGAATATTGAAAACTGCAAGACAAATTTCAACTTAAGCATAGATCTCTATTTAATGCACTACAATAGGTGCACAGGATGGAAAGGAACTTCAAGTTACGTCCTGTTACTACATCTTGTTAATTAGCAAGTTCCAGCTTAAAAGATAGGTAAAGTTTTGCTCTTCTTTTTCCTGTTGAAGGGTTGCTCCAAAATCTCACTGTTCCTTGTGTTTTTGTTTTAGTACAAGTAAGGCACTGGCTTCCTCAAACTGAAAAACTAATCTCGAGCTGCTTCCTTTTCTTGCTTTTTGTTTTGTTTTGTTTCATAACTAACAGTGCCTTGCACATAGTTGGTTTCACTTCTCACTGTTTGGAAGGAACTTGTGGTTCCCATTTTGCCTTTTCCTTGAAGTCTGCTTGTCTTCTAGTTGTGATATTGCTGTCAGGGTGCAGGCACTTCAGTTCTTCTAGGGTTGCTGTTGTGAGCTAATTTCTGACCTATGCATCAGAACTTTAAAGATGCAAAAATTAAATAAAGCAGGGCTCCAAGAATCTTGAGTAATTTCTCTAATGGCAACACTGATCACTTGTCCTTTGGATGCAGGCAGTCTGCTGTCTGCGTCAGAGCTGCCATTCTACAATACTTGTCCAGATGTCAGCAGTTCCAAAAGAGGGGTGGCTGGTACCTATCACCACATTCTTGAGGAAGCGTTTGAGATTTTGAAGGGTTGTGGGTTGGGAGGTTGTTGAGCAAGAGGCAGCATCAGGCTAGACTAGATCTAGCAGAAGAGACCATCTGAAAGCATCATCTGGCATTGCAACTCTCTACAATGAGTAATGAGAATCTGCAGTCATTTGCAGGGCGTAAGGCTTCCTGTAGCTTCACATCGATTTCAGAGAAGTAAATAACATCTCTGGCACAACCCATGGGTGAACAATACAGACTTGAGAAAACTCTTCCCCACTTCTCAAAGCAAATGCAGAACAAGTTTTTCCATAAGTATCTTCCTGATGTGTAGGTAAAGTGGCAGGTTATTTAGGGCTTACCTCTTTTTTCAGAAGAGAGTCTGTTCCTCGTACCTGAGAAATGTTTTTGTTACAGTGTTACTGAAATGATCTTGTGTTTTCAGAACACAGACAATGTGAATTTTTATAACATCATGACTAAGGAGGTTCCAGACATGAAATCAAATGAACAAGAAAATCTCCATCTCAGTAAGTTGCATTTAAGTACTTGAGCTTCTGAGGCCCTGTGTTTGCATTCACGTACCTTCAACTCTGATGGTGGAAACAGCCACAATTTAGTACATCCTTAAAATGTGGCCTTCAGATCCAGAGGATACTGATAATTCTCCAGAGCAGAACTTGTTTGCTCTTGCATAAATAGGGATAAATAGGAATGTGGAACAACCCTTCTATAGATGACACCTTCACCTATACATCATGCACAAATTATTCCAAGGAAGTAGTCTGTATAATTGCAACATAGTTTTATGACCTTCAAGTTACTTCCTCTTAATGTCTTTCATTTCTGCCTTCAAGCTAGGACACAAAAATGTCTCATCAGTATAAATAGTCTGATTAGACTCGTGCTCCATGATGTTTATGCATCAATGTGAAAAACACATGTATAGAGTTTCTTTCAAGCTTTCTCTCTTTCTGTTGGCTTCAGAAGGAATGTGAACGGCACAGTTAACTCCCAAAAGTAAAGCATTGCAGCTCAAAAATAACTGGTCTGTTGAGGAGAAGAAATCATACCTGTACCAAGGGGCTAAAGCAGAATGTGGTCCCCTGAAAAAGTGCTGTGTTAGCCAAAAGTAGAAATGGATGGTTGGGTTCTTCCCGTATCATCCCCTGACCTAAATAAGGGTTTACTTCAGTGGTTTCTAGTAGAAGTGAGCAAATCTCTCTGTGGTGTTGCATTTTCATTAGAAAAAAGTTTGTTGGCCATGATGCTAACACTGAAAATTGTTATCTGTGCAGGATGACTGTCTTAAATGTACCACTAATCAAAGTGTGTTCTCTTTTTCAGTAAGACTTTACCAGCGCCATGTCAAAAATATGCATAAAGAGAGCCTAAATGAATTGATGAATGGACCCATCAGAAAGAAGCTAAAAATTATTCCTGACTGTGTGAAGTGGGGAGGTACTTTCTTGTCCGCTAGTGTGAATCTAATGAATGCATTATTGCCTTTTACAGCATTGCAGTCTGTAGGAAGATACTTTACTGTAGTAAGCAGTCACGTTAAATTGTCTTTATGCTTGGGCCTAAGAAGAGGACTTATTCTCAGAAATGAACATGTAATGGGACAGGCTTGTGAGAGCAGATGTGGTTCTGGTTCCGATTCTGCTGCTTGTATGTGTCTTTAGTCAAGCAGCTAAAAATACAGGGGGAGGAATAAGATCCTCCATGTCTCAGCAGCTGGTTTCTGTCTTTTGTGCAATCATACTGAACTTCCCGTTAGTTTTTCTTTGCCAGAAATCTGGTATCATGTAATAATGCACGGTGTGGAGGGGAGGGTGTAAAACAGAAAGGAAGCCTTAAAGGACTGATGCCAGCACCCTGTACGTGTATAATAGGAGCCAGAAGCTCCAGTGGAAGCATGGTTGCTTTCTGGTTTTCTTTACTTCCCCACACTGATAAATCACAGGCTGCTGCTTTGGGCTAGCACTGGTTTTTATGCAGCCATGAGCTGCATTTTAGGACCCTTAGCCAGTTGCTTCTGTCCCAGCTTGGGGGTGACATTCTCATCAGTTAAAATTTGTCTCCTTTCTGGTTCCAACCAGGTCAGTCCATAGATGTCTTTGAGAACATGGCTGAGGACTTCATGAAACCTGTTATTGATATTGTTGATCAGCTTTTGGCAGCCAATGTCAATGTTACAGTCTATAATGGGCAGCTGGATCTCATTGTTGACACCATGGGTAAGGACTTCTTGACTGGGGCTGGGAACAGAACACGTGACGAGTAGAACATGAAGTTGTCAGTAATATTGGTAATCTCTCCAGTCTTCTGTGCAAATCTCCTATCTAACTGGCAATGCTTAAATACTACAGTCATAAATGAGCAGCTCTTAGTATGTTTTGTTTACATCCCTCTGAGAGAGGCAATTCCTTTGCCTCCATTATATTGTTGGGAAATAGATTTGCAACATCAATAATTGCTTGTTTCAGTGAAGCCCATAAGTAGGCAGGTAGCTAATAATTCACTTAATTCTTCTGGATAGACACATATATATGTATGTATGCTCATTCATAAATGAAGAATGAGGACAGATGAATAAATATATGGAGATTATCCTCTTCTCCTGCTGTGTCTTGAAGATCCTGTTCTCTGGGGCAAAGGTCATAATCTTGCTACAGAATTGTGCACAATACACGTCAGCCTTCACTGAGTGACCTGCAGCAGAGAGCATGGTGCCAGGTGAGATGGAACAAGGGTGTTGGTAATTAATCAGGGAGGGTGCAGTTGAAGAGTGATCACACCTGCTGTTCAGTAATGTGTATGCAACCTGCATGTCTTGGCCACTCAAGGGCATTGTTCCTTGCTGCTTGCAAGATGCAGGCTTGATCAAGTGGCAGTTTGGGAGCCAGGCCAAGTGTTGCTGAAATGCCTCATGCTGCGAGACTGCCGTGCTCTCTTCCATTCACCTTTTCTTATTGATTTAAATAATCTGCAGTCACAGACTGCACAAACATCTTCCTATGTTGTGAAAAGTTTTATCCTTTGTCTGTCTCTGCCCACTTAGATATTCAGATGCCCTTCAATGAACAACATAGCAATCAATCAGGAAATGGAGTATTTAGGCTGTCAAAACAGATTAGCAGTTAGTGGTGCTCCAGTTTATCACATTTTGAGCTAAAATTGAGCTGCAGTTAACATGTAAATTCTTCCAGTAGTTCAGAGGTAGACTAAAGCTTTGTCCCTCTTGGTGCCCTAGAATTGGTCTTTTTGCTGTCTTGACCTCCACCTTCTCTAGCAGGCACCTGAAAACAGAAAACCTTTCCAGGTTCATCTTGATGAGTGACTGTAACAAACACAGAAGCAGTGTCTCTTCTGATTTCCAGGAGGGGGATGTGGTGTGGCTGATCCATCTCCATGGCAGAACATTCAGGGTGTTTGAGGAGTAAAGCAAAATATGTCAAAATTTCTAGGGCTGCAGAGCCTCTAGAGGCACATATTCAACTTGTGCAATCATACGTCCATTTCACGTACCTCTTCACTGTTTGCTTTTCCCCTTCTTCCTCCATTGGTTTGTTTCAGCTTGTCCTGAACGCAGCCTTGGTCATTTTCCTAGGCATAGCAAAATTGGTTTTAGAACCTCATCACGCAAAGACTTTCTGCTAACTCTGCTGTATTGGTATCTAGTACAGTGGGCATCCAGCTGAACTGGGACTCCCAAGCTGCTATGTCAGTATCATTAATCAAGCATATCTCTTTATCTCTAACAGGCCAGGAGGCATGGATCCGGAAACTGAAATGGCCTAATTTGGACCAGTTCAACCAGCAAAGGTGGAAGGCACTCTATGTGTCTCCAGAATCCACTGAGACAGCTGCTTTCCACAAGGCCTATGAGAACTTTGCTTTCTTCTGGATTCTTAAGGCTGGGCACATGGTAAATAACATACTTCTTGGGGTGGGATGCACCATTATCAGCAAGAAAACTGAAGATGCATATATGCTTGCTGTCTGCTTCCTTATAGCAGCTTTCATCTCTGTGCTAGGTACCATCTGATCAAGGAGAGATGGCACTGAAAATGGTCAGGATGGTGACCCAACAGCAGCACTAAGGAAGGGGAGGCCAGCTGGTATGGCTTCCTGTCGAATGTCAGTGCTCTTGCAGAATGTGAGTCCAGAATAATAGCCGCAGGAGGAACAATGGCTGTTTGGACACTTTAATCTTGCTGATAACGTGCAAAGGGCACTTATGGAAAGGCTTTTTTTTTCCTTGAATGAGTTGTTGCTTTTGAATTTGTAAGCTGTGATTTGCTGCCTTAACAGTGTTTGTAATGACTCTTCCAGAGGGGAAGCCCACTGTCATAAACAACTAGCTCTGAGCCTTTACCTTTGACTTCGAAGGATTTTGTGTTCTTGTAAAAAGCTGCCCTTCCCTGAATGCTGTCTTTTCTGTCCACACACCAAGACTAAAACTGATTTGAGTCCTGATAGATTTGCTGTTTGTTCTTCTCGGAGAGCTAACCTGTTTCATGAGGCTGTGGAATATTCCTTCCTTTATCCTTGGGCTTCTGCTTGAGTCACTTGGCTGGATTACAAGCTGAAGATATGGAGATGCCAGGATAGAAGACCTGCCCCAGAGGAGTTACAGTCCATCTCATCTTGCTGAGGTGCCTGAGTTAGGATCCAAGATTCTTCAGGCTTCCTGTGCTATGGAGAGAGGAAAACACCCCCCCAGAGGAGGATTTGACCTTTTTCATCTGACCATTTGTTTCTTGTTTTCATTCCCTTTAATGACTGTTACCCAAACTTTGCCTTTAGCCAAAACACCTAAAGCACATCCAGCAGGAATTCCTGCTTTCTTGTATGCTGAAGCAGGAGCCCTATTAATACCCTCTTCTTGTACAGAAGAGAGTCCTAATGGACAGAAGCCTCTTATAACCTTCTGACCTTAGCCTGGAGAGTATTATTTGAGCAATAATAGCATAATTCTGAAAGATAATAGCAGTGTTTAAAAGAAGGATATACAATCCATATTTTTCTAGAGCTTTTTTTAAGTCTTTCGGAAACCTATTATTTTGAAACAACTTTTTTTTTTATATAATACACAGTCAAGAGACTTGGTCAGACATCATTTGACTTCTGCTTTGGAGCACAAAGTGACCGTTGTTTATTGGTGTCTGATAGGAGGCACAACAGCTTGTTCCAGCTGCCAGAATCCTAAATAAATAGCAACCCCTCAATTACTCCAGCAACAGAAACTGTCATGAAATATCTTGGCTTAGCAAGGACTGAGGCATAATGCTATGTAACACATATGCAATCACCCAGCAGCTGGACTATTGGCATCTAGTAATTGCTTTCCTTCTTCATGTTCACTGCTTGAACTGTGTTCTTGAGAACTTTAGCAATGCAAATCCAGATTGTTTTTAAACACACTTCAACAAATGCAATAGGTCTAATCTATTCCTCTCTCTTGGGCACCACGTTGATTTCGCTGCTTGAAAATCACATCTTTTCTGGTTTGGCTTTTTGGTGTAAAGCCCCTGCCAATGGGAGCAGATGCAGTCACACTTGAGAGGGAAGGGTGCAGGACTGTGCTCTCCCCCATGACTGCATCGTATGATAAGGAGCACATGCACTGGGGACTGCAGCCCCTCCCATCCTTTCCACAAAATGCACTCCTTCAGAGCATGACAGGCAACCCAGAATGGCTAGGCAGGATCAAACCAGCAATTGTTTCCGTTCTCTTTCAGGTTGAACGTTAGACAAACAAAAATAAGAGGAGGGTCCTAAAGGTGTGTAACTCTGCATTCTTGGAATATTTTAATATAACTCACCAAGCAAATAAGTATGTCTTAGCCTGGGCAGTTTGAGTTGGCTTGTAGTCCTGCATCCTGTTGTGTACAATACTTTGCGTTGTGCCTAAACAACTAATACTATAGAGCTTGATAGAGGGAAAGAATTGAGAAGATGGTATTTCCAGAAAGCAGCATTTACTGCTGTTCTTACGCTTCTTTATCAAATGGGATGTTCATTCACATTGCCTAGAGCTTATGCTCAGTGATAGGCCAAGACATCTGTTTCTTGTCCTGCTTTGTTTTAGCTTCTGCAGGTTTTTCTGTTGGCAAAGAGACGGCTTACGAGGAAAAAAGATGGTTTCAAGATAGTTGGTGGTAATGATTTGCTGGTTTTAGGGGCTATGCCAAATCTAAATATGTTAAAATAAAAAAAACTTGTCCATGGAGACAGGCTCTTAAACAATGTCCATTTACATGCAAACAACAAGAAAGCAGCAATTCTTTGATAGCAGGGAAGATTCATTTTATTTCACCAAAAGCTTTCTAACTGGTGTGCCACAGCTTGATCATCACAAAGGTAGGTCACCTGTCTAGCAGATGCTGTAAGAAATCGGTTGCTTTGAAAGCAGTTCAAGTCCCACTGTGTATCTGATTAGTGATGACATACTTTGTCTATTTTGATTTCATGCAGTATGTTATTTCCAGATAAGGGCTGTCCCTTGCCAAATCCATTAGGATGAATCGTTCTAAATATTAATAAGATTTTTTACAGATGCTGGACCAGTCAAAAGAAAACAGCCCAATGTTTGTATTTCATCTTCTGCAGCTGCAGGCTTTGATTGCATAGGTAGCCTGAGAGCCACAGACTTATTTTGCTCACCATCAGTTGAGGATAATGTTCACAGAAACAAATTCAAGTGTGATAAAAATCAATAATTCAGCACTGCCTCTTCAGCAAGAACAATTTTGGCTTTCTAGAACTCTGCGTTTTCTAAGCCAGAGAAAGAAACCTAAAAGTTATCCACTATGTAATAAACAGGTATCTTTGTCTTTTTTTCTTTCTATTTTGCTGGATTTGGGAGGATATAATGGGGAAGGGTCACTTGATGCATCCACTGTGCCTTAAACCAGTGTGTACCAGTGCTTCATGGTCACTGGTACATAGAGGTTATGGGACAGATGGACCTTTGGTCCATTGTTTACAGCTGTTCCTATGCAGGAGAGGTTGAGATTGTTGTGGACAGATGAACATGGCAGGCAAGAGATCTGCCCCATTTGCCACCATAGGGGTATCTGTGCAGGCACAATATTTATGTCTAATGTAACTAATTTGGCATGGAATATTTATGCTGTAGGAAGAGTGAATCACATAAGCTATTTTTAAAGGCAATTTGGCAGATAAAGCACATCAATTTTATGTCTTTAAAGTTTGAGGCTTAACGGTGGACATGTAGCTGTGTGTTGAGTTACCTTTTTTCAGAAGATGAACGTTTTGAAATGTTGCAACATCTGCTTACCTCAGGATTCAAAGCCACAACAAAAGAAGAACATCTGTGTGCTGAGGCGAGATGAAAATCTTGGAGCAATTCTTCATTGTCATGTTATGTCTATTATCCTGTAAGCGTTCTGCTGTATGGCAGCACAATTTGTGTGTGTCACTTGCAAACTCTGGGGTATGTTCATGTTTTTCCAGAAGGGGTTCAGGAAAGGAGTAGTAATTTATCTGACCCACAGACAGTGATGAAGGAATAGTAAGAATTTGAGTAGAGCACAGTTCACCCTCGCAAGGTTTCTCTGAAAACTGTTTTTGGTATTTGCTGTATAATAGATTTGGTCTAGTGGAGGAGCAAATGTACCATTCTAGTCACTGTTTGGGGAGATTTTTTTTTCTTTCTTCTAACTGTGGTTGGTGATTGAGGTAGTAGGGAACTATGTTGGATATATCTGCAGGAGTAGAGGTGTGTTAGTACGAATGGCCTAACGCAGTGGGTTTTAACCCATCTCGGTTTACAAACCACTCACCTAAAATATTCCCAAGGAAAGCAAAGCACCATTACAAATTTCTTATATTGATGATTACTCTTCACTTGTATCTACTAAGTAATATAATTCAGTGGCTAGCATTAGCAGAGCATTTGCAGAATTGACGCACTAACTATACTAGTGGTCTAAAACAGATGGAATATTGGCAGGGCATGTCCCATAGGGGACTTCAGAATTTCCAGCCTTGGTCTGAAATAGTTCTAAATGGTTAGTCTTCAGGACATACTCTAAAGTATACTTTGATGCCTTCCCCCCCCCCCCCCAACGTACTAGAGGTTGAAGAACAAAGCACTGAAAGGGCATGGCATTGTGCTGATTTACCATAGCTAGCTGTCAGTGTTGGGTGCTCCCACAAACTGGAAAGCAAGAGATGGACTATGAAAGGTTTCTCTTATTACAGGGACCTCTGGAACTGTGACCCAGACAATTACCCCTCCTTGCCTGTTGTTCCAGGGACTGGGCGAGCATTGCAATCTACCTTGAGACTGGTGTACCAGGCCTCAGCTTGGAAAGGGGCTTTCCACTTACTAAGTACTTCTGTGGTCCAGAGCTTTGGTTTTCTGTTTATTCTGTGGCTCCAGTGCTGTGGGGAGGAGGTTGGGGTTTCTCAGAAGACCAAAAACACCCAGATAATATCCAGTTCTACGAATGTCTCACTGTGGTTCTGCTGCTCAGTATTTCCACCTAATGTATCACACAAATCTGAATCCAAAGTACTCTCATGGTAAGGCAGCTTTTTAGAATGTGTAGAACTCACTCATCCAAAACACTCACTTGGATGTCATGTAGGCAAAAGCAACTACAGCTTCATAGGGGACTTGAACAAATAAGGCCAGAGTGACTGTATGGCACGGAGGCAAAAATCATACTTGTGCTGAAGCTGATTCAAATCCAGGAGCTCATTTCTGTTTTTCCCTAACTTTTATCCTCAGTCTCAGAACCAAAATTTATAGGTAGATACTGTGATGAATAGGGCTGTATTGGTTTTAAAATGCTGTGAGTCATCTAAGCATAAGAGACATCTAGAATAGTTCCATTTGTAAGCTGTAGTTAGTAGATTTGATCATGCCTACCACAATCATATTTGAAGGCAATTATAAAGGCTGCTAGAACTAGCCTGGTTAAGCTGCTTTTCTAATTGCTTCCCTGTTCCTAAAATGTCCTTTTCAGGACTGTTTCTCTACAAGCAAGCTGGTTGCAGTCTGTCTTTGAGACAGTCAGACTGTGCTTATCACCATTAACCCCAGAGCCAGTTTGGTCCATTGATGGTCACAGCAGTAATGATGCCACACCTACATTCTGTTGCATAAATAGTTTTGTTCTGTCCTGTATCTCCCATTAGTCAGCCAACTTGGACTCAGCTCGCACAATCTGTTTCGCGACACAAGTAATCATTGTTTGGATTTAGCATCAGTATGGTATACCGTGTTCTAATTTTATTATTCTGTCCCAGATCTCATTGCTAAATACAGTGATATCTGGCAATTACATTCCTGTACTCAGCTGTAATAAAACTGCAGATGGAACTCGTGTATTCAGATGTTGTGTAGTCCATCTTGGATAGGACAAAATAAGCAACGTTTTTAGAAACTTTATTTGAAGCAGTAACGGATAACTTACTGAACAGTTCATATACTGTGTTATGGGTGAGTTAACTCAAAAAAAATACACTGGCTGGTGCATCCTCAGCCTTTAACAGCAATGTACCAAAAAGAGAGCAGTACCTTCCAGGGCATTTGGAGGACTGTGGGTCTTCCTGGAACAGGGAGAAAGCTTGCTTTATCGCATACTATTCATTCACCTTCGTTTTACATAGGATTTTTCTTACCAACCACAGTAGCCTCACCTTGCCGCCTATGCAAGGTGGCCAGCAATGGATTCTGTTGGCTGGTGACAAAAGTGCAGTGAAATGGCTAACCACTTGGTGGAGTAAGGAGACCTTCAGATACCATGGGAACATGCTGGCGGTGGCAGCTATGCTCCTGGTGCTCTCACTGGAAATACCGGGTCAGCACTTGGAAACATGAGTTTGACCCTATGAATTCACAGTGGAAATGATTTTATGTGAACCGGTACAGAGGATCGTTTAATTTTAGCAATAACTTCATAAGAATATGAAGATATTTTGGTCTTCGTGAGCACAACCTCAATTACAACAAGGCTTTATGGTTGCAAATAACAGGTAAATTAGCCTGCTTAACCAGAACATACCATTTGATCTTGTGATTTGTACTTAGGCATGCTCTTTTTCAAGTGTTGTATTCCTTGCCTATCCTTAAAACTTTTTGATCAATGTCTCTGAGGGTAGTATGTGTGTTGTAAGAAGAAACAAATAAGGCATTGGTGTGTTTGCTGAGGTAACTGCAGTTAACTGTCTAGCCAGGCTCATCTAGCTGAGTTATGCACATACCTAATTCATAATCTGGTAAGACTGCTGTTGAAATTAAGCAAGAGCATTCATACTGTGGAAAATTAAACCACTAAAACTTTTATAAGGTGAGGTCCTTTAGCAACTAGAAAATTTCGGAGGAAGAAAGTGCTTGTTGAAACACTTCCCCAAAATTTGGTTTTGTGTTGTTGTTGTTTTTTATAATAGAAAAAAGATTAGAGAAAATGTTAACTAAAAAATCAAGTATCTTGCATCTGTGCCATAATTAAGCTAGCCTGAGAAAACTCCATTACCTCTTAAGTAATATTTTTAAGTTTTCAGGCAGGGCAAGAGTATTAATAAGCTGGTTCTTGCTGCCTGTTACCTGTTCTTTATGACACTTAAAAGAGAATCTCCAACTGATGAAGCACATCTGTTATGTTTCTAATCAGAGCTACAGTAGTCAATGGAAAACAGGATTTAATTCAAAATACGCTAAGACTGTTAGAAGCCAAATATTCAGTGAGGGTTACATTATGTATACTATAAAGAGAAATTGTGCTATGAAGTGGTTTTGTGAGGCTGGGTCTCAAGATATTGCTACTATATGCTGGAACACAACCAGAATTGAAGAGGTCATCAGCCTTGGGGAATGCAGTCCTTAGATGCTGTTTCTGACACCAGGTTACAATTTGATATGTAAGTGGAAGTGACGTTGATGGAAAAGCAGCTGATTGTAAAGAAATCCTGCAAATGACAGCCATGGCCTGTGGTATTCAGCGAAATGTTTCCTCTTGAACTATTTATTCTTAACAGGCAAATATGGTAGCACCACCACTAGTCATATTTCAAGTTCAGAAGGCTAGATTTGCAGCATGTGAAGTATTTATTCCATGTAGTGCATGAGTCAAATTAAGAAGTTGCCAAACAGCTCTGATGAAACAAGTACTTTGATGTACCAGTAAGGAGAAATAGCCCACTGGTACTAGCAGATGTGTTCTACCTAGAACTGGAGAAGCAGAGATCAGCAAGGAGTAATGCCAGCTGCATACACTGGCAATAAAAACTTGGCCTCCTCCTTGATTCAGCCTTGCAAACTCTATCTTGCCAGTGCAGTTGCCCAGCAAGTGTGTGGCACGTGTTCAGCTCAGTGTCCTGACTTTAGCACATTTGGGGCATGCCCAGCTTTCAGATCCTGGACCTTTATTGACAGCATCTCACAACCCAATTCTCCTGTGTTCAGTGCTGTCAAATCATCTGCCAGCTGCCAGATCTTTGCTCAAAATACTCAGTTGTCTACAATGACAACTTCTATAGCCTCTTATCTCTCTTACTAGTTTGATTCTAGCGCTCTCTGGCACTCAAGCTGTCTGTGGCAGTTCTCAGACTTCAGTACAAACTTCCCAAACTGTGGTGTCTATACCTGGAGCTTTTTTTCTCTCTCCGTTGTCCCACATTACAAATTAATGCAAGAATGGCACATTTTAATGCTGACAGTTTTGGTCTAAATCTATGTTGTCACTTATTTGCATATATTGACCAAGTTCCTTCTTAGTCCAGCAGAAGGTAAAGGAGAGCCAGTGGAAATTAATGAGATTCTATGAGACAGAGCATGAACCCCTCTGAGGTGTGGGAATTCCTCCTCTGTCATGGCAAACAGGAATAAGTCTATGCCTTCCCCCCCCCCCCCCCCA
>VFFE01007255.1:354040-453035 GCA_008921705.1 Burhinus oedicnemus | reverse complement strand
TGGCGACCTGGACCCCCCTTCCCTCAGGACCACCCGGTCGCCCTCCTCATTTCCCGGAGTCCTCCCCAAAGACAGCCCAAATCCCTCCTTCCCTCAGGGGGTCCCGGAGCCTCCCCATTCCCTCAGGGCGGCCCAGACCACCCGGGCTGACCTGGCTCCCGCTCCCCTGGGGTGGAGGGACCGGTCCCAGGAGTGCTCGGGCGTCGCTGTGCCCTTCGGGGAGATGTATTTATTCTGGTGACAACATGGGTTTTCTCTGTCTTGGCTGAGCTGCGTCCCTCACCGAGGTATTGAGAGCAAAGCCCGGGCTGACAGAGCCGCCGGCCGGGGCTGCCCGGCCTCCCGCGGGCAGGTGAAGTGTCTAAGCAGTCGGGGAAGCACCAGCCCAGGTGCCCCCTAAAACCTCCAGGTGATCGGCTGGACGCGAGGACTCCATCCAGCCCTTCAGTGACACAGCGTAAATCTGGAGTCGTGCCACTGGTCTCGCTGGAGCAGCTGCGTCAGTGGGACTACTGTAAACCCGTGACATCAGTGTAAACGGGAGTGGGATTCAGGCCAGTGTCTATGAGGGTAATGAACCTGCGTTTGGTTTGAAACAGTTCCCTTAAGTGATTCAATCAAGGGCTGCGGTTCCAACGAAATTAACCAGCAAGAAATGCTTGCTTTCCCTAGGAGAACTCTCAAGATGTTGCACTTAACTGTTCAATGCTTCAGAATATGCCCCAGCAATTTTGGGTGCTGGGGAGGGGGACTAGGATAGGATTCAGAAAACCAGTGTCAGGCGACCTTTTGAAGTACGACAAAACAAATTAATGTGAGGAGCCAATAAAACAGTAGTTTATAAAGGGATGCCAAAGAGGCAGCAAAACCAGAGCGAATTCACAGTAATTCTTGGAGCAAATTACTTATTTTTGGCTTACCACTGGTAATGAAACACAGCTTGTGAATGAAATCAGAAAACCAGGAGACAGAAGGCCTATTGCTTGCAGATAGTCACAGGTCTGTTAAACATTTTCTTAATGAGAAGATGAGTTTCTGGTTTTAGCCAGCAAAATAAGGAGTAGAAATGAGTAATAGTAGAGAGCTTTATTGATTTCTGGTTTTATTTGTCTCTTGGTAAGTTGTGTAATTTTATATAAACTAATAGAATTATTTTTGAGTCCTTACTGCCAGATACACTGCATCAGAATTGCTTTTTGCACTACTGCATTTATTTGGAAGCGGATCAGTGGCTTTCTCTTGCAGCACTGAGGAAGACTGGTCAAATCCCATTGGCTGTTTTGCAGTAGGATGGCACTGATGATCGTAACAATCCTTTTTGGTCTTAGAAATCTCTAAGCTTGTGAGAGGGGAGCATGTTCTGTAAGACACAAAGGAGGATTCAGGTGGTGATCTCATAAGCTTAGAGTGAATTGGAGTATATTAGTTGGAAAATATTTAAATGCAATGGAAAGGAAGAGAAAACTGGAAAGCTCAACAATGATGGCAGTAGAAAAGTACCACTTGTCAGTGGTAGCATCTAGGTTTCAGGATGAGCTGCCTTACTGGGCAGGCATGGGAGAGATTACCAGTGATGAGAAGTGCATCTTTTGTATTTTGTTCAGTTGTAACTGGCAGTGTTTGATAAGATATTTGCAAAACCGTGACAGAGAAGTCTTATCTATATATCTATCAGGGTTATAGTATAACTTGTTCTGCTTTTCTTCCCTGTGTCTATTGTAGTCATTGACTAGCAGTCCCTTGACTTTAAAGGAGTATGTGTCAGCTGAGTAAATGGCATTTGTAAATCACCAAAAGAGGAAATACAGATTCCATTTTCCAAGTGCAGATTTACTGTAGAACAACCACTGTAGGTGAGCTACTCTGGTTTTAAGTCTTGTTAAAAATGGACTTTGTGTGATGAATCACAGTTGATGTTTGGAGATGGTGAGAATCTATTCTCCCATATAGCACAGTGCTTTCAACCTTGCATCTGCAGGAACCTAATAAGCTCTGTGCGGGAATGCATCTCATGAAATGAAACTGAGGAGACACTGCTAGAGAGCAGTTCCCTTTAACACATTAGAACATATTTACTGTCATTGAAAATTAATTATACATTTGAATGTGCTACACTTCTCGGGCCTGATCCACCTCAGCTCCCTTTACATTCAAAAGAAATCTTTCCATTAGCAGCAGTGAAAGATTGATCTGCCCTCATGTGTAAGCTATTTGCTCCTTCTGTTTACGTAATTCATCTGCCACAGGAAGGATTCTATTTTGTAGCATTGTGGCCTTAATAATTATGACTGTTACAAAATATGAACACTGGGTCATGTTTATGAAATGAGAGATTGTCTGTCCCTTCAGTTCAGATACACACAGCTTTCCACCTCGTTGGAGCCACCACCATCCAAAGTTTGGAGTCTATAAATTCTTAATGCTAACTTCAGTAGGGCTTGTGGCTTGGACTGCGTAGGGCATTTAGCCTTTTCTGTTTTTTCTTTTTCTTTCCATTTCCTTTTTCTATCTTCTTTGTGTGTGTGTGCACATATGTAGTCAACATGCTGAAATGTTACCATTCCTGAAAGATAACAACTCTCTGGAAACTGCCTCAAGGCAAAATACTGCATCAAGGCAGCAGCTTTCTGTTCATGCAAAGCAGTCCTTACCTGCATAGTCAAAATAATAAACTTTAACATTTCTGATTAACTTTTTAACTATTTTACTTTTAGTGGGCTTTTGAGGCCTCTGCTTCTAATAGCTTGATGCTTTGCTTTTCTTCTTTAAGACCGCACCATCACTACTGTACCTCATTCCAGTCTGCCTTTCCCATGCACACTGAAATCCTCCTCTTGCCACGCAGTCATTGAGAGTCCACTGCAGCAGAACAGCAATTGCCTCAGAGCAGCTGTTTAGGCAAGGTACTCTGGCTGTGGCAGCACTTCTAGCAAGTTTGCTTGCAAACTTTTGCTTTGCCCTACAAGGCGTGTGTGGTTCAACTAGAGGAAGAAATGACCTGACCATGTTAATTTTGCAGACCCAGGAGCAGAATTATGTCTCTAAATTCCTGCTATGGTGCCTGAATTAACAGCAGAGCAGGCTAGCCATCGAGCACTGCTTGTGCATACAAATAGTTGTGGAACTTATGCATTTAAGCAGTTCGGCACTTTGACCTCTGTTTGTCCCATCTGACTGTAGACATTTAACTGAGTTGTCTAAATTAATCTTCCTACATGGTCACTGATGAGCAACTGAATGCTCAGAGGGTGTAACAGGATCCAAGGATGAAATAAATCCTTCAGAGGTGCTTCTTTATCTCCACTGACAACAGAAACTCCTTGCTGAGACTTTAGGTTCAGTGCTTGAAAAGCAGGCTTGGGCCTTGCTTTCCTGTTGAATGGTCTGTTTGCCATTTGTGGAGAAATCTGAAGAAAGACGTGAAGGGCTGTTTCCAAAGCGACTTGACTAGATGGCATGCACTCACTAGCTGAAGAAACACTTCACATAACATTGAAAAATGCCAAGAGTGAGTCGCCATCTGGTTCCCTTTCACTGGGAAGATAGTTGTACTAGCAGCCGAGTGTCTAGGAGCATTGTGAGTGACGTGTTCAGCAAGCCCCAGTTCTGGCAGTGGATTGTGTGAATGTGTATTTCAGGATAGTGCCAGTTGATGTTTCATTATGCCAGATTCTACTTAAGCTCTACATCCAGTTTTCGGCAACAAGTGAAACATGCTGAACACGCTGATGACGACTTCTTGAGATACGTAATCATGTTTTGGAGGTGTGCAAACCATACAGGTGCTTAGACAGTAATCTTTGTCATGGTAAGATCAACAGATGCTCATCAGCTTCAAGCAGCGTCACATCTGAGAGGGAACTTGATCAGCTAATAAAATCTGTAGGCCAATATCAATTATTCTTGTGAGTGGACAGTAATTCACTTGCAAGTCAATGGTTTACTAGTGGTGTAGAACAGAAGCAGCTGAAAACAAGTTCATCTATTTCACATGAACAAATGAAACTTTCTGGCCAAAAGAAACTACTGAAATAGGGAGTTGTTTGTTGCTAATTTTAGTCACTTCCATTCATCCCCATTCTGGGCTGAAATTAAGGCATCAACCTCAAGTGCTGCCCCGGCAGTAGGTTGTGGCTGCTGGCTAAGTTTAATGACAGTTCTGATGCTCCATTTTGACTTGCTCTCAGATGTCTCCCAGGGACACCTGATGGAGTCATGCTCTAAACACAGCCCTTCTATTGTAACCACTCCATAACTACCTTGTCCTGTAAAGAGCAGGAGTGTAATTTCACTGTATGGCAACATGGAGTCTTTCTGAATAGTCTGCGTGAATTTCAGACTCCTAGCTGTAGTGTTGCAGTTCAGAGTTGCACCCAGAAATTAATGGAATCACTGCAAATTTACATCCATGTGCATGATGACAGAGACTAGTTCATGCCTTCTTGATGATGTGCAGTATGCTCTGGATTTACCTGCAGCCATGAGAAAAAGGGACTGGGGCACTGAGACATTGAAAGAAAAGTATTAGGGTGTTACTAAGTGATACTGCCATTCTTATAATGGAGGCAGAAAAGATTTATGTGTTATTTCTTCTCTGCTTTTCCTGGAAATAATTACTGAAAGAAAAAATAAAATATTTGCCTAGATGTAATGGGGACTCAAAGAGTACTCCTGTGTGACAGTGTTCTCTAGGCAGCAGCAAGGCTGACACACCTTTAGACTCCTTAAAACTGTATTTGCTAATGACCCAGATATTTCATATCATTTACAGTGACTTGGAAAAAATGCAGTTCTGAAATGGCACAGTGGGGTACTTAGTTTATAGATTAGTTAAGGTACAGTCACTGTAGCCTTCCTAATTCAATACAAACTAGCAGTGAGTATGTTTAAAATAGCCTTTTGGTATATCCTGAAACTAAGCATGTATTTCTAAACAGCTGATATAAAGCAAGCTTAGTACTTACTGTTAATCAAACATTTTCTGAAGCACTGTTAGGACGAGAGAAGCTGTTGGTTTGCTGTGCACTCATGAGTTTAATTTGGTATGTAATACGTTTGCATTTCAAAGGTAAAAGCTCTGAGGGGGTTACATGTTTAGTTAAGGATTGATTGTTGCTGTATTTTGCAATACAAGTTAGTGATCTGAAATAGTAAGTTCTTCATGCCTAAAGGAGAGGCAAACAATTTTGATAGCAATTCTTGATATTTAAATGACTGTTTTGTAACTACCTCAGTGTTTGCATTTAGTACAGGTACAGTCATATTGTGTTGTCTTACCATTAAATGCAAAAGTAAAGAAAAAAGTTAGCATATGGATCAGGCATAGAAGATAGTACTGCATTTTTGAGTACACTATGGAAGGTAGCATATGTAACTGGTGAAGTTAAAACATTCAGGTGTCAAGCAAGACCAGGTATTTTCTATGTAATTTTTCCTCCCTCTTCCCCCTTTTCCGTGCCTGATTCAGTCCATGCTGTTAAGTTGTAAAATTGGTATTCTTCGTCTGTGATATGTCTGCATGTTCTCCAGAAATTTGCTCTTGCCAATCCTGGGGAGGATTTCAGATTTGTAGCACATACTGATTTTATTCCTCTAATATGAGTAAATTTTGAAAAGTGACTTACACAAAATTGCTGCAAGGGAGGCTAGGTCTTGGAAGGGGAACAAGCCACTGCCATATAGGATTTGTGGGGGTGATCCCCAATACAGAATTTTTCTTGGTTTCTAAATTGCATTGTTATCTACAATTTAGCACAATTGACTCATGCTCGGCAGCAGTGCTTTTATAACAACAAAGTGGAAAAAAATCAATTGCCTTATAATGTTTAGATAAGTAAATGTGATTGTTTTTATTCTCTATGTAGTTGACAATATCATTTCCTATTAATTTTATCTCATTTTAATGCTAATATACACAAACATTTTAAAACCCCTGATTTGATTTTTTAATCAGACTGTCTGCTGAAGAGCTAGAGATGAAGTTCTAACAGTTCTTAAAATATGCAGTATTTCGGGAGGCACATGTGATCTCAGACCTAGATACTTGCATAGGCTGGTGAATAAATACCTATCCGTGAACTGCACGTAGTTAACTCAGTGCAGGGTGTGATTAAGTACATGAATGATAAAAGAGAGCATCAGACGCAATCACTAGTACTATAACATATGGTTTTACAACAGCAGTGTGAGTGTAAACAAAGCACTGTATAATACATCTCAGTTCCTTTCTACTCAAGATACAATTGAAGGGCCTCACTTGGAGAGAATGGAAGTGTTTCTGTAGAACTATGAATGCTGTTTTCACATTTTGTGTGCAGTTAAAACCAAGAATAGTAGGGCTCCTCCCTAAGCCTTGTGTCCAGTTCCGTTCTGCTGTATGTTTGGCCCCAGACGAGTGACAGGAGTGAACTGTGGGGTCAAAATACTGTAAGGGAGACAGGATCCATGCACAGGGCATGGATCTGGAAAAAGTACAATGTACTCTTCAGATTTTAAAGCTGCTTTTACAATTTAGTTTGGATATAGCGTTATGGTTTTAGAGGGTCAAATGAAAAGCTTAGAAATGGCAGAGACTTTTTTCTGTCAGGTTTCCTGAAATTAGAAGGAAAGGTACTGGAGTTGTCTGTTCTGGAGTGGAGAGGCAGTTGGCCTGGTGGAATGAGGCATGTCAACCAAACCAATTTCTTCCTCTAGAGTGGTGTCAGTTTTAAAATGATCTACATTTCGCTGCTCAAATACGTGTCTTCTCAAGTGTTCCATAACATCACACATACACCTGCATTGTCAAATTTCTTTCTTTCCCCTCTCGGTTCAGGGCTGCTCTTCGGAGAACAGAGCCATTCCCTGCTGCCCCACGGCAGACTCTGTCATACTGTCCTCCGACAGAGAAGCAGGGTCATGGTACAGCACTCTGGCAAGCAGTCCTTGGATAGGAAGCTTGCAAGGAGCCCTTTTCTGTAGGGGATCTTCAGCCTGTGGCAGTGTTTTGTGATGTTCCAAACTGGGGCACGTTTCTGGTACAACAGCTGCAAATTTGCTGCTAAAGCATGCTTCACATTTTTCCCTATGTGTGGGTCATTCTGGACATCCTCAGTGCCTGGTTTATTGTGAAGATTTGCAGTGGGCCAGTGGAGACATTCTGGTGTTGTTCCATCACCTCCTGATGAGCTGACCCTCCCCAATGGGATGCAGATGGCTTTTGGAACATGGGTTATTATTTTCCAATGACACTTCTGTTGTTATGATAAAAAACCCAAACAAATGTGCAGATACAAACAGCTTTGTCCATATGTTTGCATGATATTAATAGATTTGAGAAACTGTTCCAAAATATTGGTGATGTCACTGTTTTTGTAGCAAATGACTATATGATCAGTTGAACATATTTTACCCGATTAAACCATATGATGTATATGTTAGGATACGGGAGCTAACAGCAGTTCAGAAAGTGAAATGCCACAGAGATGTCAACACAGAGACCATTTGTAATTGTTGGCACTCACCCTTTTGTCCCTGTGCATTAGTATATTCTGTCACTGTAAATTAGTACAGAATCCTCCAGTAATGGCACTAAGGCCACCTTTCTCAGTGTTGTTAGCTACTGGGAACAGCAGAAAGCTGTAGGACTCTAATTAGAAGAATTTTGTTGCAGGAGTCTCTTCTGTGCTGGATTGGTGTGGTACCACGTCAAAATAGAATAGTCTGCTCGGAAGAGGGTTAAAGGCAGCTGTGGAAGGCTCCTAGGGATGCGGGGTACTAATGAAAGAAAAAGGGATGTAGTAAGAGAGATTCTGCTGTTCATTCTCACTGAGACTACAAGCAGCAACAGCGAGAGCAGGTTAAGTTAACATGACATTTTGACCTAAGGAATCCTTGTCCCATTGCATTCAGCGGTGTGACCGTTGTTTGTTGTAAGGGAATAAGGATTGACCGTAGGATTTGCAGCCTTGTAATAAAGACTAGCTCTGTTGCTGTTTCTCTTGCTGGTTCTTTATTTCGTTTTGATGTTCATCATGCAACAGACCAAGCACTAGCTTGTGGCCAGTGGTATGGAACAGACCCACTTTGCATGCAGCTTGGAGAAGATGGGAGCCTGTATTCACCCTGACTAGGTGTTGCGGCTGCTTCCATTCAGATTTTAAGAACATTTTGCTCTTGAGGGTACTGGTTCACTTGTTGGGTTGGTTTGCCAACATGGTAGCTGTTGTGTTCAGTTATGCATCTGGGCGAGTAACGTGGTCACGAGCTAGCTGACAGCTTTCTCAAGCTGGGATGGCCTTGTGTTGGCTGCTAGGCGAGCCTGTTTGAAGTGTGAGGGTCATGAGAGCAGATGTGTTGGAATGGGAGCAAAGCCATCTTGTGTCACATAGAAATGTATTTCATGGGAATGTAATTTTTATACAGTACTATTTCAGGCTTTGTGCAGCCTCCATAACAATTGGTTTCTTCTGGATCCATGCACCACCAGGTCCAGTTGTGCTTGGGCAAAGAGTGCTAATTCAATAGACTGATTCTGTCCACAGGAGAGCTGTGCTCAGTGAGTGGAGGGATGGCCCTGAGCAGCAACTTTGATAGGACCCTCAGCTTCAGAGGCTTATTGAAGCACTGTACAGGACGAGGGCATTGATTTGGGGATTCAGTCTGAGGCATGTGTGTAGTAACAACTGGATCCTGAACTTAACTGTTCTTCAGCTGTGTGCACAGCAACTTTAAGTAAATACAGATGTTCTCATGATGCAGTAAACTAATGTTTGTTAGCAGAGTCAGCTTTGTAGAACAGAAGGAAAAGCGTTTTGCATTTGTTAGAGGGGAATCTCAGGGAAAAACAGCCAAAGAACTACTATACTGGCCTACTGGTTTTATTGACAGAACCTAATGCTCCTGGGAGGGCTAAAGATAACGTGTTGGTGAGAGTGTTCTGAAGCAGTGTGCTTGCTTTGATCTAAAAAGAACTGCAATGTTGAATAGCATTTCACCTTTCCTGAATGGGTGTCTTGGGATTTTTTTCCATCAGGTAATCCATTTTCATATTGAAAAAACATTGTAGACTAAGCTGTTCCAAATCAGAGTATTGTAACTCTGCCACAGGCATACTCTATAGAGGTTGACAACTCACTTCAAACCTGTGTGTTCCCTCCTGTTGTCAGACATATCTGTTGACAACATTTATGTTGACAACATAAAATTATTATGGTAGGATGCGGACAATTAATTATGTGTTTATTCAATGCTAAGAAACTCAAAGTGTTGGCTCATTTGGAGTGTGTCAGCATCTCAGCACAGTATCAGTGTCTCAGCTGAAGCTGTTTTCTTCCTCTCTTCTTTTGGCAAGTAATATATAGACCCCGAGTCGTGACGACGACGACGGGGGGAGGATGAGGTTGAAAAAAAATCCTAAAATTTCAGATGAGTTTGGCAAAATATTTTTACCTGAAAAATGTAGGCATGTAATTAACTTCACCTTTTGGGTTTTTTTAAAGTATGATATATTAATTGTTTCCATTTGAAGGTAGCTTTTTATTGACAAAATTTAAATTGAAATATTTGGCAAACAACAAGTGAAAATGCTCCAAAACATAAGATTTTGCTCAACATAAAGCATTTTTTTCTGTTTTCTTCTAAGAAACATGAAAAAAGAAAAGAATGGTTTTGATTTCCTTTCCTTGGTGAGAAAGCTGAAAAGTCAATTATTTAGCAAGTTATGTATTGAGCAAGTGCAGAGACTTTGTGGATGAAGAAGGAAGAGAAAAAATGCTTTTCAGTACACCTCTCCTCTGCCTAATTGGAGTTATGTTCAGCTTGCAGTTATCCAGAGCTGTGGGGAAATAAAGCAATAGGTAATGCAAACCCACGGATAATGCCAAGCTGTGTAAGAGACTAGAGGAATGTAATCTTTAGGAAAAGACAATCAGTGAGTTTGTGCGGGAGGCAGGAAGAGCTTTAAAGGGTGGTACAGGAGAACACAAGATTTGGGCTTATGAGTATTTGTTTCTTTGGCTATTGGTTTTCACAGCTTGTGATCACAGTTACGTGATTATTCCCTGGTATTGAGCAAATTAAGTCTGACTTCATTTGGTGAAACTTCTGAATTTTAGCCTCTATTGTGAAGAGTGAACTGTATGTTTCATTCCTCAGTTCTCTTTGGGATTGTTTGAAAATAAAGCATTGAGTGTTTGGGGACGCATCGTCAAAGGAGCTTTGATAATGTCAGTTTTGCTCTTCTTACTGAGCAATTACAAGGCATGGAAGTTTCCACTGAGGAAAACTGCATCTTGCCTTCTCACCTGGGAATCACGTGCCCTTTCCCAAATGCAAGCTCTTCTGCACAGTTGGATGCATTTATTGGAAAGCGCTGTGATATTTGCTCCCAATCAGACAGTCCAATGTGTCTTGTTTAGAGAATGAAATTGGTTTGAACAGTCTGTTGTTGACAAACTATTTTTTGGGAAAGTCTAAATTTGGAGGTGAACACATCTATAATTGCCAGTGCTACTTTGGAGGTGACACATTACTATCTTTATCAATAATCTACCACCTCACAACTGTCCTAGCAGTCACCTTGCCAGATGACTACTGGTAATCTAGAGGATTTCTGGATATATGTCAGACAGATTGGAAGCTTTGGCTCTAACCAAGCTCATGATGTCTTTCCAATGGATGAAAATGTAGTTTGCTATGTACAGTGAATTTGGCGTAGGTCAAGTTACTGTCCTGGTGTAAATGCTGGCAGATGCAGGTCATTTGTTTCTTGATTTAGGGAGTCACCCAGGTAACCTCAGGAAAAGGTAAAATATTCACAAACTGCTTTCATTTTGCCAGAAGTACAAGACACAAATTGCTTTTTCTTTGTACGTAGGCCCATGTGATTTCTCTTACTGTATTTTTCTTGTAAATCTGGTATGACTATTGTGAACTATGTTTCTTTTCCCAGTGATAGTTTTCTTTCCCTCGTGGCATTCTAAATACATTTTCAGAAACTTGACAATCCTGGTGTGTGGAAGCATCCTCTTGGTACATCTGGCTTGTGCTTGGCACGAATGAACCATGCTGCTCCCTGAGCGGGTGGAGCAGCCGGTAGAGGTTGGTGATCTTCTGTATCAGCTGTTCCTTTGGGATGGGCACTGAATATTCTGTGCATTGGCACATGCTGGGCCAAATTGCTGCTCTCAGTCTGCTGCCTGGAGCCACAGAATGGTATGAGGCGGAGGAGGGCGCCATTCAGCAGGGGTATTTAATGCATGAAAATCAGTGATGCCTGAAGGGACACATCATGAACAGACTCTAATCACCGCTGTAGTTCCACAGCGTCACAGCTCTGTCTGGGTGTCATTTTTTCCCGGAGACTATTTGAAGTAATGCGTGATGTTCTGGCCTCACTATATGCCATGGTTTAACCCCAGCCAGCAGCTAGGACCATGCAGCCACTCGCTCACTCCCCCAGTTGGGATGGGGGAGAGGATCACAGAATCGGAAGAGTAAAAGTGAGAAAAAACTCGTGGGTTGAGATGAAGACAATTTAATAAGTAAAGCAAAAGCCACGCATGCAAGCAAAACAAAACAAGGAATTCATTCACTGCTTCCTGTCAGCAGGCAGATGTTCAGCCACCTCCAGGAAAGCAGGGCTCCATGACATGTAATGGTTACTTGGGAAGACAAATTCCATAAATCCAAACATCCCCCCTTTCCTCCTTCTTCTCCCAGCTTTATACACTGAGCATGACATCACATGGCATGGAATATCCCTTCGGTCAGCTGGAGTCAGCTGTCCCGGCTGCGTCCCCTCCCAACTTCTTGTGCACTCCCAGCCTACTCGCTGGCGGGGCGGTATGAAAAGCAGAAAAGGTCTTGACTGCTTAGCAACAATCAAAACCACCAGTGCGCTATCAACACTATTTCCCATCCCAAATCCAAAACACAGCACTATACTAGCTGCTATTAAGAAAGTTAACCCTGTCCCAACTGAAACCATGACACTATGTTACTCACCCACTTCATTCCTTCCTTCTCCAGGGACAGCTTCAGTTTTGGGCTTGTCATTGCTTGTGGCTTTGGTAGGTGGCTCCTGTTTAAATGATGGTGGTCAGTTAGCTCTGGCTGTGTTACATCAAATGAGCACCTGTTTGGAAGGGAGTGGAGCTTTGGAGAAGTTGGTCTAAGTGGTTATAAACACAAATGATTTACACAACATTTCAGGTGAAAAGCTTGCTTGATTGAGTTAGTGGAATTATGTGGCTGTAAACTACCTTTGGGTTTATTGCTGTTGGCTGCTGCAGCGGCTCTTTAGCAATATGTTCTGTTCAATGGCACTTCTCCTAATTCAGTGCTTGCCATTGCTTGCATTTTGTAGATGTTGCACTATTCTGTAGCACTGATTGCCTGGATTTACAGTACAGGGTGAAGAGAGTAGGAGTGTAGACTCCTGTCTCATAGCAAGAAATTGCTAGTGTCTCTATTTTGATGAAGAAGTGTGAAGAGACACATTTCAAATACCTTTTTTACAGGAGGAAGGGTTGCCATGGATAATAGCTGTGAAACATGGGGTCTGATTCTGCCCCCCCCCTCCCCTTTTTACTTTGTTCTGTGATGAGATATGAGAGTCAGGTTCATCCTGCAGACTTCTGTATGGCACAGGATGGCTGAAGGGACACTTGCATTCACTTTTGTTGGCTTCACCAGAGATGGTTCCTGAGCCCACAAGGACACCAAGTAGAGCATCCTCTGGAGCACCTTCTGCAGAGGCAAAGATGCAGAACTGACCTTTCATTTTGGGGATCTTGTATGAAGAAGTGAGACTTCAGAAGGGTGTTCTCAGACTCCTTTGAAGGTGCCTGTGTGATCTGACCTCATTGAGCTGGTACACTGGCATCTTCCTTTCCCTTTTCGCACTGTATAACTACTTTAAAGCTTACAGTGTTTTAGGAGCTTGTGTCATTCATTGACTAGCAGGTGTGCCAGTCACAGAAGATATTTCTCTAATTAACCAAATCCCATTTCAACTTTTATTTCTCTCTTTTCTGTATTTTCTTTCCCACTCTTGCTACTGATAGAAACGTACCCATTTTACAATCAGTCTGTTAGTCATTAAGCCTACTTAATTATAGTGAACATGCTGACAATAATGCTGATTGTGTGCCATCATCAACACCAACCTGTGGTTTCTGTAAATGAATTGGGCAGAAGGATCCCAGAGGGAAGGAGGAAGAAGGATGTCCTCTTCAAACGGGTGGATTGCAAACAGATGGACAGCAGTGAGTGAATACAAAGGAAATACAGGTGAAACACATGAGCTGTGAAACAGGATATCAGTGTTTATACTGTTTGAATATGTATGTGTGTATATCTTAATACCCACATATAAGAACTGATTTCTAGGAGTAAACTGCCAACCTGGAATGGAAATGGATTTTGAGGCCCAAAGTGTGTGCTCAGTGCACACTGTAATTAGACTGTGATGGTAATTTCAGCACAGGACTGAACTTTAACTAACCTTTCAAAAACTCATTCTTCCTTCAGGAGCTCATGGGGCTACTTATGATATCAGCGATGAATTCAGGGAATGTCATAGGCTATCAGATGGGGAGGAAAGCAGAAGCTATCAAAAGATTAAATTTTGATGACATTTTAAATGTAAACCCCCAAACTGTATTTGATGCTTCTCTAATTCTGTTGAAAGTCAGTGACTCTGAAAAGCTCCAGTCATTTTTGAAAATGTGATTTTTATTTTCAAAGTACAGCAGAGGCTTATCAAAATTTTACCTTGGCCCTAGGAAAAGACTAAGGAGGTACTAGCCCAAATAACACATTGTTCTCAACAGAGCAATTTTCCCCACTGTCATAACTGGCTGTTGTGCTTTCTGTTGTTGATGAGGGAGTTATTGCTCCCTTTAGGTGAGATTTCCATGATGTTTGCTGCTTGACACTTCAGAGACTCTTATTAAAGAGCTGACGTGATTCCCATGAAGATTTTGTGAAGCCTCTGTTAAATGGGTCACTACATGCCAGATAACATAAGCAATATCTGCACCACTTCTTGGGACCAGCAAGGAAGGCAGGCTTAGTACAGTGCTGAGCTGTGTGTCAGCCACTGCTTGAAATAAACACCACATACAATTTTTAAATATTCACCTTTGTTCAACTAATATTACCAAAATAAAAAAGACGACCTTTTTTTTTTTGGTGCTGGATTAATAGATTTAGGTCACAGGCTGTAAATGAGCGTGACTCAGCTGTGTGAATAAATCAGTTCACTTGATTGTGGGATGAATTTACACTTTCAAAGCTTTTAATAGGTAATGAATATTCAGGGTCTGCCACATGGTAGAAGATCTAAAATGAAGGCTTAGATTCCTTCAGCCTTGGCTCTCACTCTGCAAGTGTTGTTACAAAAGAGTGTTTTGGGAGTGGTAGATAGCAGTGCTGCTCTGATCCGTCTTTTTTTTGGTCTTTGCTGTTGCTAATAGGAATGCAACAGTGCGATACAGTAACTGGTGGCTCTAGACAACAGGTTTTATCATGCTCAGAGCATGTTGTCCTCTTAGCACTATTTGTAGACATCAAAGGGAGTTGCACAGGTGTCAGAGAAGGGGATTTGAAGTCTCAGTGGCTTGCAGAAGGATCTGCAAGCAATTATTCACCCCAGCCCTGTAGGCAGAGAGGCAGCACCAGATTCCATTTTCCTTTTGGGGTAAGATGCTCAGCAATCCTGAAACTCAGTTCTCTTAAATGTCTTGATCAGCATACCCAAAATTGCAAATGACTCCTGAGAAACTCAATAAACTCAGGATTTTGTCTCCTCTTGTGTATAGTCTTCCTGTATATGAGTTACGTTATGAGAGGAAATTTGTTTGGCGTTTGTACAGCCTAGGTGGCTCTAGAACCACCTACTCTAGAACCTCTAGGCACAAACACAGGGCAAATAATAAATGATAACCCCACGTTGTTTCTGGGGAAACTGTCTCCTGCAGACATTTTCTGCTTTCTTGTAAAAGAGATCATCATTGATTCTGGTCAATTGCAAGATGGTTCCCCAATCCTGAAATCTGTGCAATAACAAGAAGTATTTAGTGGAACACTTATCAACTAAGCTCATACCAAAGAAGACAGCTTGCCTGCGTTCTTATGATCAGATACAAGCTTTGAGCTGGTAAAAACCCTGTATCAGTGAGAGTCATGGCATTGATTTGCACAGTAGAGCCCACCCTCATGCAGGAAGCAGGCAAGAAATGCATCAGACTTTCCTGGGCTCTGTTGAGTGACTCAGCATCCTGTAATAATTTCCTAATTTGTTACTTTTTGAAATACTATTCACAAGATTAGTGGGGAAGAGAAATAAAGATGCTGATGCAAAGTTACCTGAGTTAAGAATAACCTACAACTGTGAAGTGTTTTAAGTTTTATATTTTTGCTTGCAATAGAGATTTCTTGCCAAAGCCCTCTGTGGAATTAGCTTGAAAATCTGAGTTTAAGATAGCTGGATGAGAAAAAAGGATTTGACAGCACTGTGGAAATCTTTAACCAAATAGGGTCTATACAGCACCTCAGCAGACTTCTCTTCGGTACAGCCTTTCACTGCCTTGCACGTGCTAAGACTGTATTGTAGCTGATGACAAAGCCAAAGAGGTGATAGGGCTGATCTAGAATATGTCTGGTTTAGGTGTACCATGCATTAGCCTGCCACAACAACTTTGTATATGGCCGGCCCCAGGGATGCTACTGATGGTCAATGCTTCCTAGAGTGAGGAAAAATGAGAAACGCATTTGTTATGAAAGCTGAGCTGACGATCCATGTGCAACCAGGAGCTTCTAATGTTTCACTAATACTACAGTGCTGCAGTTCCAGAGTTCGTGATGCTGACAAGTTTGATAAGAAGCTCCGTTACTTGTGCTGAAAATCTGTCAATACAAAGAAAAAGCAAAAAAACAAAAAAACCAAACCAAACCAAAAAGGTGTTGGGTTTCTAAAAGGCAGGGGAAGATCCCTTTAACAAGAGCATTGTTGGAAGGAAGTCCGGTGCAGCCTGCACAATTGGTCCTCCTCTGCATAAGTACAGTCAGACACTGATAGATAGATAGATAGATAGATAGATAGATAGATAGATAGATAGCCTGATATGTGTGGCAGAATTTATACCATTGATAAAGGCAATGAATGAGAGGAAAAAACATAGGCTTCAGTTGTGGCAAGCATTTAGGTATGTGCTCAGATCCCAGTGATGTTAGTAGGGTCTAGGTGTATGAAGATAAAAGCACTGATGATTTCCCTTGAACAGGAATGGAGTTGAATAAAATGTTCAAATTGAATGCATATAGCAGTGATTTGTTGAACTTAAGCCTTATTTTTTTTTCCTTTCAAGAAGTCCCATATGATTGGGGGCACCATTTTAACAGGATTCTCTGGAAATTATTCTGAAAGCACAAGGGATGTAAAAACTGACAGCTTTCTAAGGTTTTAACCATGCTATAGGATTCCACAGCAAAAGTACATTTAATTATTTAAATTCTACAAGCAGAGTAGAAATCTGTCATTTCCATTCACTGCTACAGGGTTCTTCCAGAAGGGAGGTTAATTTATTGTTTGGTTCTGTTTTATTATCTGTAAGGAGAGCTAAGCAGTGGAAGAAGCTGCTGGGAGTAGGTGTAAAATTTTTAGATATTTAAAGCTAGGCTAGACACCTGTCGGGAATGCTGAGGTATTATTAAATCAGTCTTTCCAAGCATAATATTCCTGATGAGCCAAGGGCTACCTCTTTGAGACAGAACTCTAAGGGAATAAGGCTAGGAAACAGAAAGTAGATAACCAGAAGTTTGTGTTGACAGACAGAGGATTAGAAAAAATTCTGAACTGCAAAATTTTGAACTGGCACTTAAGCACATGCTTGGCTGTATGCATGAGTAACCCTGATTTCAGTGGGACTATTTGTGGCATTTTCAGAAAACTGTCCTGTTGGGCACTTGAGAATGGGTAGGAACACCCCATGCGTATGCTTTTTCCTTTGAAGCACACGCTCTGAGTTTGTGCTGAATTGGGGCTAGACTGCTCAGCATTCCTGCAAGGTGAGATTCTGAATAGCAGGCAAGGCTGGGAAGGAAATTAGCTTGCTGATCAAGATGTTCCAAAGTATATCTTTAAGGCAGATCTGAGTCAACACTTTGAGATAATGCTGTCAGACTAAATGATAACACAAAATATTCTGACAACCTACTTGGTCTGGAAGCAAACACTGTCTGTTCCTTGGCAGTGATTTCTGATTAAACTGGGGGCTCTAGTTGCCAAGAGCCCAAGCTAGCCACTGTGACTCAAGCCATTGACTCCTCTTGTTTGGCATAAAACATTCAAATATTTAAATTAAATAAATTCAAGTGAAAGATAGGAATCATCTTTTTATTTGGAAAAATAAACTGTTCTATAGCTTTATTAAGGATCTTAGAGATCCACCTTAATCACAGGCAGCAGTAAGGAATTTCACATATACATGGCAGAAAATAAAATATGTAAGACAATATTTTTGATACACGTACCCTACATATACAGTTTGCAATTATATCTGACCTTTTAAAATAACCCAGGTGCAGAAAAGGTGCTTGAATACATCACACCTAAGATGAGCTTCATAGATACTTCCTGGTTTTCTGAGAGCTCCACTCTTTGCAGTAAAGAGCAATCAGGTTAATCAAAATAACTGAGAAAAGGAAAATATATGCAGGAAATCTGCTGACTCACCCAAGTATACAGATTGTGTGCACTACTTTCATAGTTCCAGACTTCAAGGGCAGAGACCTAAGACACTGAGCAGTCTTACTGGTGTCTGTGCAGCTGTTCACATGCTTAGTGAAAACCACATGCTCAACATGTTGCTGATCTTTACCTTCGTGTTTTGCTTCCTCTCCTGTCTGTTTTCTATTCCAATGTCGGTCTCTTCTTTTTCTTTTGCTACCTATAGCCCTACTTTGAGGCCATTGGCAGGACTGCAGTCTTTTCACTGACTGTTGTCATACACCTTTCTGCCCTTAAATCTTCCGTATCTAGTGTAGGTTCGGAACTCTTCATGAAGTTGCTGTCTTCTGTGGGATTTCAGAGGGAGCTCAGACCCTGGAGTTCAAAAGTGTGAATAGCTTTGTTAATCCAGATCTGAAAATCAACTCCACCATCTAGACAGCATCCTCGAATTGGGGCCTTATCTGCATGTTGGATAATCTGCGCGTTGGGAGCAAAAGGACATATGCAATTCCATGAAGCTGAATTGCAGTAGGAGGATTAACAATAAAATAGACAGGTTCTTATTCACTACATGAAGGTCTGTCACCATATTTTGACAGTTTGTTGCAGTGATGGATTAGTCAGCAGAACAGCATGTGATGTGAAAGTGTTGTATCTGTATCTGGCAGGAAATTGGCCAAATTACTTGTAACTCTCATGACTCTTGTTGTCTTTAAATAGCTTTTTCTTATATGCATTTTCCCATCTCCTTCCTAAATCAAAGATGGGGTGTTGTCAGAAGCTAGAGCCTGAGGCGTGGCATCTTATTCTCTCCTGTTATAAAAAGACTGAATGTACATTACTGAAGTGGACATGAAGTTGCTTTTCCATTTCACTGTCTGGTCTGAGTGTTCGTGAACAGAGTTTGACCAATTGCCTGGAAACCATCCTGTGATGTTAGAAAAAGATGGTGTGGTCATCTGCCATAGTCTTCCCTATTGCTCTTTGTGAATATGTTGCTCATGCTGAAGAGAGCAAACCCAACCATTATGTGGAGTCAGACCATATCCTACACTGCAGTTCAGGGTTAGGTCGTGTTTGCTTTCCATGGAAAGATTGAGTATGTATGAACGTGGCTGAGTATGACACAATCAAGTCCATCAGCACACATAAGTCAGGTGATGAAGTTTAGATGTACCCGAGTCTTGGCTTGTTCTGCATGGACTCCTCTCTGAATGCTTGAAAAGTCTACTGGTCTATTGAGGTGGCCAGTAGGAAATTTCCTCAAATGGAAATAATAATGAAATTGCAAAACCTTGCATCACTCTGCACTTTTGTGGAGCTCTGTTGACTTTAGGAGGGTTCCCTGTGTCCACAGAGGATGGCCAGATCAGAGCCTACCTTGAAGAGGAGGGGAAGAGGATCAGCCATGTATTTAGAAGAGCATCCTTTACCAAGGGCCGTGGTGGTTAGAACAGAGCAAAACAGAGGTGCAAAGAAAATTAACAAACCTCAGAATCATTGGGATAGAGTGGAAGAGAATAAGGTACTTTTCCTGGTGTCTGTTCAGTGTGTTTAAAATTGACTTGGATTTTAAAATCATGGGACAGATTCAGCAAACAATCGGTCCTGACACTTTCAAATCACCTAGAGGGCACTCAGCAGAAATGCTAATGGATGAGTCGTAGTGAATGCAAACGGAGAAGGGTGGAAATACAGTTTCAAAGGGTATCAGCAGATTTCTCTGCAGTACTAAATGCAAAAGACTAATGAGCAGTGGCTGAACACACATGCAACCACTGCATTTATTGTAGATGTCTTTCTGCATTGTTCACTTTTTCTTACCAATGACAACTGTGATTTGTAACCTCTACCGACTGCTTAAACACAGATCTTGCTCCTGCTTTAATTTCTTGCTCAGGGAGAACAAAAACTTATTCTTAGCTCAAGTCTGCATCTTTACAGAAAGAATAGATGTGTCTGTGGCAGTGAAGGAAGATACAGTCCTGACTGTATGCAAGATTCACAATTTTATCTGAACTGAGCTCAGCCAAACCTGGACCAAAATGCCTGTGAGCTCTGAATTAAAACTTAAATGCAAACTGAGCACTTGTTTAAATCTTCTCAGTGTCTTTGTCCTTGTGGTAAGATCTCACTGATCTTTTCAAACAAAAGCAAAGGTGTTTCATCTTAGACTGACTATCTTTGGTCTTCACTGCTGAAAATCCCAGAAGCTTCATATTCTGTTTTTTATTGGCATAAAAGAGATAACAACAGGGAGAACCTGTCTGTCCTCTGACACTCTTGAAAACACTGGGAACATGAATGAAAGAAGACGCAGGCTTTAGTGACCTCATGGAAAACTACCTGGAAAAATTTAGAATTTATCTTTGCATATTATTAGATAAGCAAATTCTGTTTAGGATTTTTATTCCCTTAGATTGAAGGACACTTCAAGGGTCTAACTCCCTTACTAGCATTGGTGTAGCTGTCTGAGCTGTAATGAAATTCTGATTGATGCCACTCTCAGATTGGAATAGGGCCTGTAATAGTTCTGTTAGAGTAAAAGGAGCTGTACCAGTTTATGCTTAAAACTCAGAGCCCTATTCCTAAAGCAGTTATGTAACATTTATACAGAAGAAACAAGGAAGTGATTAATAAATGCTGTTTTAAAAATTTGGAGGTTTCTTTATCTTTCTTCTTAGAGATGCAGGTATGAACAGCTGTTGTGGAAAAACTGCCCAAGCTCTCTGCCTGACCAGGAATTTCCCCCTTTTTGTGCAGAGGAGGCAATCAAAGGGGTGGATACCAGCAGAGCTGAGACCTGCTGTGCTGTGCAGAAGTCCTTAAGCAGCTGGCTCCAGCCTCACAGCCCTGCACAGGAAAAAGCAGCGGGTGTCAGCCATTCTTTGGAAACCTTTAGTAATCGGTATCATTTTGTCACATCGTGGTCTACCTCCTGCCTAACTGTGGGTCCAGAGCTTTACTTCATTCACACTCTTGCTTTTCTGGCTATGCATGAAAGTAGCAGAGTCAAAGGACAGCAGCTCGAGGGAGCATCTTCCCAGGTATGCCCAGATTGCTTTGTCCCGTCCTTTGTGAACTCTAGACACACCCTACTAAACATGGAGTTTGGACTCCAGTGCCAGAGGTGGAAGACTAATGAACTGCCATACTAAGATCACTTCTGGAAGAGCTTTTCTGTGCGCATTGCAGCTCACTGGTAGTCCAGACTTCTAGACTTAAAAATCAGAATGTGCTTCTCTGGGCTGCAATGGAGCGTGGGAGCGCTAGTGTGATCAGCTCTTCTGGTGGATAAGCAGGAGCAGTAACATCTGGTTAAGGAACAGTGACAGACAGGTAGGGTCTGCCCTTGATTGCCCAGTGTTCAGACTGCACCAGCATTCCATTCCTTTAGAAATATACAGCACTTTTAAAGCTCTGTGTCATTTGTTTCCACTTTTGAGAATAAATATTTTACATTAGTTCCATGATTTTTGTGTCACTGATCCCTATTTGTGTTCAGCTTCAGTTGGCCCATGCTTAAAGTCTTTTCCCTCATTCCAGATCTTTCCTGGTGAGTTATTTTCACAGGATTTGCTGCTGCTTTTTTTCTGCTGTCAGATTTTGAACTTGCTGGCTGTATGCTATGTGCTAGGTTGTGATTTCTTTGGCATATTTCCTTTCTTCTTTTGGCAGGTCCTGGGTTTGTTCCATTCTCTTTATGAAGTGACGTAAAAAATGCTAAGGAGAATTTGCAGCGACTTTCTCTTTTATGTAATCAGTGGTGTATCTTGACATTGTCTAGTGTGTAAATTTTGTCCTTTTGAAGACAAGGAGTAGTTGATGTATGGTAGCTTTGTCACTGGGCTGCACTGGCTGTAGATACCTGCTCAGCAATTGGTATGTAACACAAGTTTATTTCTCGGGTGGGGAAGTGTCACCAGTATTACAATTTACTGAGAGTATGTGATGAATTGTTCTGTTCAATAGTAACGTGAAGTGTGATGTTTTATTGCTGCCACCTGACCCTCTGAATATGCCATTCTCCTCAGGTTCTTACACTTCACCCTTTATCATTTGCTCTGAACAGGCCATGAGTTTGCAATATCTTGTGCCTCTGCTTCCCTGTCTTATTTCCAAAAGGTGTAAAGGGCAAAATCCTCATCAGTGCTGAGCCCACATACAGGGCACATAGCTTGCACTGGACAGCCCAGATGCTGCCTATGAATGTTGGTCTAATGTTCTGGATAAGTATGGGGCATTAATCTGCCATGCAGTGTGATACTCTGGAGAGCCACTGTTGAGCGCTCAGTGAGATCAGAGTTCGCAGGGACTTTTCAGGAGACTGTGAAATGACAGCACAGATCTGATCAGCTGCAAGAGCAGAGGTAGTGTTTGCTATATCATATAAGCCAAATCATGTTTATTGTATGCCACAGTGAGATTAAATTAAACCAAATTGTGTAATGCCAGCATTTTTGACTGATTTGAAGCTTCTGTGTCTGAACTGCAGAGACCTGTGAATCTGAGTGAACCATCCACAAACTGTAGATCTGTAGAAGTGCAGTTTACCCTGTGCAGTTTAGCTGTGTCCTGGGTTGAAGTATGTGTAAATGCCATCCACAGAGCAAGGACACTTAGAGCTGCAGCACTAACTGTAGTCTAAGACTACAGGATAACAACTGATTTTCCATACGAATCAATGACAGTAATATTGAAGGACTGAGACTAAGGTAAAAACAGCTAGAGCCGTTCCCAGGTTTGAACTGAACACAGCTTTGTCATGTGTTTGCTGGGACAAAGAAGAGCCTCCAAACTGTTTCACTCATGCAGTGCCCTTGCTAGAGAAGAACAAGTTAATTGTACATCTGACACAGCAGGAGCCTTTCTTTCAGATGAGATGACAGCTGATAATTACATGAGAGCTACAGGCTGTCTGTTCTCTATTACTCCAGTGTAGCTCTGAATGCTTTCACTAGGGGAAAAATAACACAAGGAGTCTGAGAAAACCTTTGATTATAGGGAAGGAAGTAAAATTTGTTGTTGTTGCTTGCTCTTATCCTAACTAGCCAACTGTTAAATCTCGCATCTGATATAATTGCATACAGTGTTCGGAGTGTCGCTGTTGTGTTTCAGGTCTTACTCTAGTGGGTGACTGGAGGAGATCTGCACAGCTAGCCAGACTTCTCTCTGTTTTTCACTCCATCAGGACACAATATGCAAGGGCAGGATTTGGGATGCAGTACATCTGTGCCGGCTTTAGTGGTAACTCATGCCTAATCTCCTGCTCTTGCCATATCTGCCCATCTCTCAGCAGTAACCTGAAGCCAATGTCAGTGATAAAATACAAGGTAGTTGAAAGTGTTAGATGAAATCTGGGTGTTAACATCTGCTTGCAAATTGTTCCCAGGTACTGTAAAAACTTAGCTCTGTGACTTAGTATAAAATGTGCTATATGTGCTGGGACCATTAATCTACATAGACTAATTACATGGATTTCATCACTTTCCCTAGTACTTTATGGGAAGCCTTTTTCACTTATGCAGCACCAATCGTGCAAGAATTGGAATATGCTGTAGTTGAATGAGAATGGGAGTGGGAAGGGGGGAAGAACAATATTTCTCCCAACATGCCATAAACTTGTGACAGGACCCTGTGACTCAAATCTGAGCCCTGGGATAACAGTCCAGCAGAGGAGGAAAGCTTGCACACGAGAATATGATTTTGCATTGGCCTCCCCAGAGTGGTTTGTTCTAGGGAAGAAAAGGGCAACATGTGAGTGTGGTAATTTTTTTTTTTTAAATCCAATTTTACAGCTCACATAAGAGACCTCTAGCTAAGCAGCATGGGGACTGGATTCCTGTTACTGAATTAGCAGCCATGTATATATGGCTTAGCATTAGGGTGATGTCCCACATCAGTTCACTGACAGCTAGATTTTGCCTTGTGTCAGAGCTCTCTTCTGGCTGATTTGTGACAATTTCTGGCCTGTCCTCAGACTGAAAAAATACCTTCTTGCATGTCTTATATATGTATTTAGGCCATGTTAAGTTTCCGTAAATGGTCTGCCACTGAGACATTAGGGAGTGCAGGGTTGCTAACAGCAGGACTGGAACCAAGCGTTCCTTGGGCATTGTGAACTGCTGCCCAGTCTGTCGGCCTGGCTGAAGAAACATTTTCTTCCTCATCCCTCTCTCTCTTTCCCTGCACTGGTTATTTTTAGAATCTCTCCACCACTGCACGTTGGTTGTGAGAGCTGTGTTGCAGTAGATGAGAGTGCAGGCCAAATAGGTTCAAACCAGCCAGGCTTGCTGTTTCTAATGGGTTTTATATAACACTGCTTCTTGTCATATGTCCATAATATGCCAGCTACCCACTGTAGTATTGTTCCAATGCCTGAAGTGGAATAACATTTTATTTTTCAGTAACAAGACTCCTTCACACAGGACCTATTTTAAGTATAGATCTAGGGACAGAGAAGCATTTGCTTGACCTCTTAGAAGTTCTTGGAGTGCTGTAATTGCTGCAAGTACTTTAATTTATACAACCCTATGTATGCGCACAGATTTGGATTCATTGCTGTAGTCTCTAAGCGTCTCAGTCAGTATGTACTTATTTTCACTGTCCTGGGGGTTTGGGGAGTGGACGTGCAACAAAACTAATGACCTGTTCATGATGAAAACACTAAGTCTGTGGCGGAGTTGGTAATTTAACCCAGGTCTGCTGAAAGCTGAGCTACTCTTTCACGAACTAAGACTTATTTTGTGTGGAAGAAGGTGCTGGGATGAGTGTGTATGTGTGCACCATCCAGACCATTTCAGAACAGAATTAGCCTTACTAATTACTTGCCCTCCTTTCTTAATTGAGTATTTACTTAACATTTGACCTCCTTTAATGTACTCAAATAGTCTGAGTTGGCTTTCCCTAGGAGTTCAGTCTGCAGCTCTTTATTCAGGCAGAATTCCCTTTATACCAGTTGTGCTCTCTCTGGAGCAGGGCCAGCAGCTCTTACCCAGGCTAAACCGTGGCCATTTAGACAAGGAGCAGATTTTTTTCCATCCTTGCCATTAGATGTTTTATATGCACTTTGAGAGTTTTGCTTCAGTGAGGACAACAGCAGCATCCTGGAGGGGAAAAAAAAAAAAAAGGTCTGTTTGTGTAAACGACAGAGGTTTGTTGTTAAGTTCAGCAGGGATGAGAGAAAAACACATCAGGAATTGTATAGAAAACTCTTATTCTCTAGAGATATTTTTCCAGTGTCACAGATTCAAGAAGCTTGGAGCACCCTGCTGTATGGATGCTGGCTTGATGCAGACAGGCAGTGCAAGTGCAGATGAGATCTGACTGCACTTCATGTTGCTGTGTCTTTTAGGAAGAGAAATCCCTCTCCCCTTCTCACTTTTATTTCCAATCCCTTTGCTCTTAAAGCTTCAGTCTCATCTTCCCGTGGTCGGCAGCTTCCTAGCATTATGGACTTGAGTGACACTTCTTTTATCTTCTGAAAGAAGTTGCTGGTGTTGCTGTGGTTTTGAATGATAAAGAAGGAAGACCCTGGGGCAGTAAATGCCTCAGCTATGTTTGCAAACTTCCACAGATGAGCAGTCAGTGTTTGCAGCTTAAACTACCATGAAGGGACAACAGGAAGAGAGTGATTTTTTGAGAATAACATCATATTATATTCTTCTCTGAGCAGATAATTTATTCAAGCAGTGACAGATTGTGTTGTCTGTCTGAGGCACTGGCCTGCGACTCGAATCTAGCTGTGGTTGCCACAGATTCCCTTTGCTGTCAATATGTCGTCTGTCCAAGCATAAAATGAACTGTCAGACCACATCTTAGAGGTGCTGTGTTAGGTTTGAATGGCCAGGATGAGAAACCTTGAAAGGCTATTGCCTGCACCTGATTCACACATGCTCTTAAGGCTTTGGTCTGCAAGGCTTTAATTCAGTACACTGTGTTAGCACTAAATTTATATCTATATTATATGACTAGTAAGATATTAATAACCCACATAGCAATTGTCTTTTGGAGCAAGTGTAGACTTTCCTGTTTGAATCAGCTGAGTAATTGATCCTGGAATACAGGCACAGGAAAATGCTTGAAAACCAGATGTGAAAGGCTAGAGCTTACTCTGAAAGGTCAAGTATACAAGAATGTAAAATTTACTTAGCAAGCTAGTACAGGAAGGAAATGTCCTAGAAATGGAGTATCCCACGTTATAGGGAAAGTTTTTTCCAGTGCCAAGAGAAACAACAGAAAATCATAAACAGAGAAGCAGTTTTTTCAAGAGTCTGACACTGAAAAAGTGAGTCTGCAGTTTGCAGCTTCTTCCTGATACATAGCAAAACTTCTGGCAGAGCTCCATAAAGCTGCAGATCTCTGTCAAATCCCCTGGTAAGTCTCACTTCTCCTGCTGAGTGCTGCTGCTTGTGAGAAGCTTCACCAAGGGTGAAAAGGGCTTGCTATTAATTGGCTTATCCTTGCTGCTGATCCTGCACACTGACCAGAAGGTATTCGGGTCAATGGAAAGGTTCCTGTTCACTTCCTTGAGCTTTGGCCCTGTGCCACAGCTGGCCTGCACAGGGCTGCACTTGTGTTACTGTGCATCCATCCTGGCTGTTTGCCTCTCACTGTGTCCCAGGACTCATGGTTGTCCCTGGAATACAGCCTATCTGCTATAGTGCCCCCCAGCAGGGCAGTCAAGGCTTGGCAGGGATCTCTTAACCCACAGGAGGTTTGGCTGTCTTCCTCTGGTGCTGACACTGAAGGCACTGGTGAGGTGGGCAGCACTTGCTTAGTTCCCAACCCATGGCATCCTCCCCAGCAAGCAGGCCTACAATGAGCCTTTGGTTTTGTGCAGCTTTAAGCTGAGGTTTGTTGGTGGAAGGCTTTCAGAGTAGAAGTCTGCAGCTTCCCTTCAGCTCAGCGCTTGCCATTCATCTTCCGGAGTCCTTTGTTCACCCACATTCTGTAAAATCGATAGTAACAAGGACACAAACATTACCTTCTAATATTTTTTCCCTTTGTACGAATGTTACCTTCTGTTTCTTTGGCATGAAGATTGACCTCTGACTGATGCTAATGCTGCCATTCAGTGGTGTACCATTCAATGTGCACTCTGCTCTAAGATTCTTCTTTTGTTTAGTTATTATTATTTGTTCATTTTTATCCCAGATAAAGCATGTGCTAGGGCAGCAGCCTTTAAAAGGCCTTGCATTATCTGCAAGTGTGGCAGTAATTCCGTTATTGCACCTTTCCATAATTCTCACCAGTGCAACAGTGTAAATAAACAGGGAGTAGTGAAGCACATGATGGGAGCCAGGAGAAATTTAGCTACAAGAGTTTGTCACCAAGATACAAAACACCCTGGAGCAGGAGAATTGCCTGCTTTGCCATCTCATGGCGCTGGCCAGGTAGACGGTGCCCTTTCTTTTCACTGATGAAATATTCCTTTTTGCGGAATCTTGCTGCTTACCCTAATCTCATTGCTGGATGCAAAGTACATGAAAGAGCTGTGCTGATGCTGTTCCAAAGAGACATGAAGCCTCCCTGTATACAGGGAGGTTTCAGCAGGAGACCAAAGATATCTGCAGAGACATATATTGGGCAGGCTCTGGTTTGGTGGCTGTGTTTTGAGAGGCGTTTGCAAGGCTCTCCTGATGGTCCCTTTAAAGAGGGATTTGTATTACAGTGAAGAGCAAAACCATTTTGTAAACTCTGGGAAATAAGTAATGTGTCCTGTTCGGTGGCTTCTCATCCCATCTAAGTCTGCAAAGCAATGGAGGTGATGAACTCTTGTTTCATGAGATGTCTGGAAAGATACCCTTTGTATGCAAGTTTGGAACAACAGTCTGTACTGTTTCTGGACTCTAGGATGATAGACAGTCCAAAACCTTCACTGGACAAAACCACACAGCTGCTGAGACCAGCAAGTGAGAAGGTTCAAAACAGGTGCCTATTTGTAATTCTCAACACTTCGCTTTTCTACTGGTCCTGCCTAATGAGGCTTTGACAAACCTGGTTGTATAGAGATTTGCTTTGGACCAATGAAGGTGGAGCATGTCCTGTAGTCCTAGTCCTGACTGCTGGACCATATCTGAATGATGGTGGCCACTGGAAAGTGATATCCGCCTGGAGAAGGTTAAAGTCCTGGTATGAGACAAGTTTGATTTAAGTCCCACATCATAATGATGCCTTCCAGCACCTCTCAAATAAGGGGCAAAGTGTTGTTTGCCAAGGTTTAAAAATTTATTGCAAAAGCACTTTTCAGAGTTAAATACCTCCCTGTGGTTTTGGTGATTTATAGATTTTATGGCTATTAAGTTCTTCTAGCATGACTTTCATTGTATAATATAGTACAAGTGCTTTCCTGCGTCAAGTCCATTGCTTCTGGCTTTGTTCAAGGTCAGGTTCCGTATGGTGCTAAGGAGGCTGTCTCCCCCTCCTATCTAGTTCTCTCCTCTTGCTAACCTTGTCTGGTGTTATGTGAGCTTTTAATAATGTGATGGCTCTATGGCTGCCTCACTACCCCTATACCCTCCTCACTGCTTCCCTACCTGGGCAGAATTTGGTCATTTAATAAAAATGCATCAATCTTTATTTGTGAGAAATGTGAATTCACACCTAGAAAGAACAGCAATGCTGAGCTGTCATCAGGTGCAACATTTCATTGTGACTCAACTTAGATATATGTACTTGAATAGTAATTGCCTTATTCTAGATCACCTTTCATCCAAACTGCTCCCAGAACTCCAGTTACTTCCACCGCTTCCACTCCAGCCCACCACAGTTACACACAGAACTGTAGAGAACTGCAGAGAACTGCCCAGCTAGTGGGAGACATGGTGCAATTTGTCCAGGACGTTGTGTTTATCTCTGGTCCCTCCAAGAGTCTGTGTTGGCAGGATGCCCATCTCTGTAATATCTGTACACCTGGCCTGTGAGTTTGTTATTTCTACTCTTACAAAAAGTGCACAGATCCTGTCCAAACCAGTACAATTAAGAGATATGGCAGCTGCTGGCTAGTCAGCAGGTCCATTTGCAAGGGGAGGTAGGGGTAGAAGTGCCTCCCTGCTGTTATGGAGGCACCAGCACTGCCTTTTGGCACCAGCTTATTTTTCCTTTGGCATTCCCCCTTATATATTGACCAAGCTGCAGCCCTGAGGTTCCCCACCTTCTGGAGTCAGAGTCTTCATAAAGACATTTTAAGAAAACATGTAGAAAAAGACATGCAGTCCATGAACACGTTAGGCAGAATCAGCCCATTAGCCCTTTCTGTGTGGAGCCCTCATACATCAGGCCACCATCAGCAATGTCAGACAGACACTGCCGTTGCTATGCAGATGTAAAAATGTCCAGCTGTTTAACTCAAGATGGTTACAAACCATGAAACTGTCTACTTTACTCCATGGTGAGGAAACCAACTGTGCATTGCCCAGTGAAGATTCCTTTATTGATATAGTCCAGTGAAAGGTGTTCTCAGAAGGCTCCTTTTTTTATTTCAGGCTCGCAGCATCCCGCCTCATGTTTCATACACCTACCTTTGCTACAGGGCTTGGCTGAGCCTTATCACTGAAGGGTAAATTACATCCTTGTTACTGTAACAAGTATCTTCTGAGCACTTGCAGACAAGCACATCAGAAACTGTGCCCCTGGAAATACACAAGGAGTAACCTGTGTTTTCTTGTGGCTGGTACAAGTCCGGCTATTAGCGGGGGACTAGCTTCTCAGATCCAACACTGCAGTGAAATGCACTTGGGTGAGGGCCTTGCAATATAAATCTATTGTAATTCCTGCATTCTCACACCTCTTGATTGTAACTCTTACAAGACATCTTTATGTTGGAGGAAAATAGATACAAGCACGGTTTTGGCAGGTTGAGAGAAGGCTGCAGCAGCAGAAGCTCTGAGTATTTGAGAGAAATTGAACTGTGAATGTCTGGCAAATACACAGTAATCAGTTTTTGCCTACTTAGGGATTTCACAGGGGATCAATAAATTGTCAAGAATGTTTAAACGGGTTACTGTGAAGCAACGAAGAGCCTGTGCACTGAAAGACCGAGAAGGGGGTCTAAGTGCCTACTCTGATTTTTAAAGGGACTCAGCTAGTTTAGGAATAATGTTATACTGTATGTGTTATACCTGGAATTGAGGTGGGGTACAGTGAAAAGGATAAACCAGGCCACTCTCCTCTTGTATCGATGCTCCAAAGCAGAACTGCAGAGTCTGATTGGCAATGGCTAGGGGATGTTCTACATCAGAGATAATAATTTGAGCTCCAGTGACCAATTCTTGCCTTCTTTCTGGGGTCCATCTCAGGAGAAGCACACAAATACTCTGATTCCATACGCAGTGATGCCACATTCCAGCTCATATTTCTGCTCAGGAGAGTAGGGTTTTTCCATTAGCCAAATCTCTGTTTCAAAATCTGCTGTTCCTGCTTAGTCCCTGGGCCCAGCACTCTTTACAATCCATCTGCTTCTGGATAAGAAGAGCAGGTAAAATCACAGGCCAGCAGAGCAAATTACCTTTGTGTCAGATATTTTTTCAGTAGTGTGTACAGTGAGATGAAATTACTGGGTCCAGTCCCTCACTGAGATTCTTACAATACCAATTCTAATTGGTAACAGTTGAATTGGGCACACTTCTAAAACACAAAAGTACAATTCCATTGTAGCTGTGCACTTTTATTTCCTTTCTCTTTGTATTAGGCTTTGGATCTTGCTTCCATTCAGCCTTCTAACCATCAAGAAGTACTAATATCAACCAGACTATGGTGGCTAATAAGGATGCAGAGTATAGGAAATACTGTAACACGAAGCACCCTTGTACAGCTTCTAAGGCTGGAAAAAGCATGCATTTTCTATTCATGCAGGCTTTGTATTTCATATATCCCTTTCTACATAAAAATGCTGGCTAATTATTATTCCTTCTAATGTCTTTCCCAGTGTAGATCAAAGAGCAATCTGGATTTCTATGTGTGATTTTATACGGTGAAAATTTCCTCCTTTGCAGTTTGAATGATGTATTTCTGTATGGGGGAATTGCTCATGACATGGGAACCAGAGGTATGAGGTGGCTTCTGGGCTAGTACATTGCCTGGAGCTGGCAGTTGCAACAAGGCACAGGGGAATTACAAAAGATTAACACCGCTGGCTGTATGAGTGCTATGGTCTGGAATCTGCTTGTGCGAGCTGATGCAGCAGGGACTCCCTCCTTCCCTCAGCCCCTGGTAGCTTTGCTCTTGGCAGGATGCATTGCTATCCTCTCTCAGCATTAGCAGTCCTGGCTTGTGCTCTGCCACTGCTGTCACAGCCTGCTTATCTGTGCTTCCCTTGTCTTGACGTCAGAGGAGTCAGCTGCTGTTCAAACCTGTCAACCTCATTTCAGACTTGGTAATTATCCCACCATAGTGAGTAGTGCTTACTGCACATTTCCTCCTCTGTTTCTTTGGGGAAGGACGTTATCTCCCAGCCACACTTTTCTGAAAGTCTAAGCATCTTTCTCTTCAATTAAGTGGAAGATTGTTCCTTTAATCATACCTTTCTGCCTGATGTTTGTCATCTTAACTAATGTGCGTCTCCCTGTGCTGGATTTATCCAATACTCATTTCTCTCAGGATTTGTGTCAAAGCATTAATTTGCCGTGAAATTTCTTTCATTCAATTTAATTTCAGGACTGCTGCTCAGCTGTTTGCATTTGAGATCAGATCTCAAGACCTACATTTCATCCTCTGTATCTGTGAGCATGCCAAAAGCTGACCACAATCCTTTTTAACAGCTGGGTTCAAAACTGATTTCAGGAGACCAGGCTGAGAGCACTGAGGATGCCCAAATTGTGCTGCCCTGGGCAGGTCTCTGGCTGGCTGTCAGAACGCCATCTAAATTGTTTTTGAAAGTAGATGTTGTGTGTGAAGCACAGTGCTGTGTTCTGGTTGCATATTGTTTGGTTAGTTTTATGCATTAAGAAGAGAAAGTAACAATGAAGGCACACAGTCAAGGGAAGTGACTGTAAGTGTAATACTTGCTTTGTATCTTTGAGGCTAGAAATCCAACCTGTAAGGATGTTGCTGACAAAACTGGGTGAGACCATATTTCAGGAGTCTGCTGTTACACTTTTAGCCATGTTTTTGACCTGTGAATCAGAGATGAACAAATGGAGTGCCATCATATGACTGGCAGAAAAGTGTCTTGTTCAGATATTGCGTAAACTGTGCAGTCTGGAGTCGCTGCCTGGATTTCAGCACAAGCCTGGTGCACACTTGTAGCAGTGGCACTAGCTTTAGGCTCTGGTTTGATGTATTTTCTGCAGCTTCTGTTTGGCTTTGGGCTCTGTGTTTTCAGTGGCATAGGGGATGCCTGAGCTGCATGCTGTGACTTACCTATCAGTCATGGTTCGGGCTTGCTCTGTTCTCCCCAACCTGTTCAGCTTCTTCCTGCTGGTCTTTGGTATTTTGTTTGTTCTTTGCATATGATAACACCTCAATTAAAATGTGACTGCATGTGTCAGCAAGGAAGGCACTGAGGTGGTGTTGGCAGATGAGCTGGCACTGTGTGCCTCACCTCTCTCCCCAGTTTTACTTAAAAAAATTATAATTATTTCTGGAGTAGATCCCATTTGGCTGATGTCTCACAACTGGAAGCCATGAAAACCATTATTCTGTGTAAGTTCCATTTATGTACTGATGGGAACAATCACACACACCACAAGCTGCAAAGAGGAAGAATATTTTCTCTGAAAATGAATCCATGCTGCATCGCTTGTAGATAAGCCTAATGTTACCCAAACATTTTCCTAAAGGCAAAGCATGCTGCACCCACATGACCAATTGCCTACTGTGTCTGTTGAGATCTGACTATTTTATGCTATGTTTGACTTATGCTAATGAACGAGACAATAATGGGCTGTGCTTCATTTCATCTTGTCACAGCTTTTGCTAACAGCCTTGTTTTCCAGGAAGCCTTGGTTTCGTTCTGGTAGAAGTAGAGGAGAAGGCGTTAATGCAGCCCTGCTTATTTTAGCAAGTGAGTGAATCAGTGGTTTTAGGAAAACAGTTCAACATGTTAACCCTTTGTTTCCAGAGCAACACAAAAAAATCACTGTAGAGTGAACAGATGGCTCTGACGTATTTTTAGCCTTGCTCTCTGTTCCCATGGTATTCCAGACTGTGTGGGATTCCCCATAGACTGTTGTAAGATTGGTGGGCTCAGCCAAATGTCTTGTTTTGCAACACAGCATCAGAGGAAAGGAGGGAGACAGAATCCTGTTCAAATCAGCTCTGTTTAAGTAACTTTAAATGAGAGGTTCTCGCATATAGGATGATGGATGATGGGGGAGTCTGTAGAGAGATGTTGGTCTAATGATTCTGGTGCTTGCTCATTGTCAGCTGCTACATTACATTAGGAGGAACAAAATAAATGAGAAATACTCTTCTAGTGGTATTGTCTGTATAAGCAATCAATGCATCCAAAGGTGTAGATTGCAGTGGAAAAACCAGGATTTTGATCGTCTCTGGATTGCAGATAGGATGGGGGAAAGTAGTTTCTGTAGCTGTGAACAGTTTCTTTGGGACATGTACTCCAAGGAGGTTCTGAAAACCTTAATTCCAGGCAATGATCCTTTCTCAGGTGTGGTCAGATTCAGAGCTATTCATGTGCACCCTGTTTCAAAGTTTATTGGTGATTCTCTGTGGTCATAAAATGTTTTATTTATAAGTCAAGATGTTAGCCAGTGAGGTATATGGTGTAAGAGAAGGGATTCCTTAGGTGTAATAACTTCTGGGTCTCAGCTATGGTTAGAAATCCTAACTGTAAGGATGTTAACTACAAAATCTGGGTATGTGGTAGCACAAGAATTGTATTTGTTGTTATCCCAAATTAGGTTTGTGTCATCATGGGTATTAAAGACTGCAAGTGATTTCTCAATAGAGAACAGAAGTCATAGTGTCAGTTTTCCTGTACTGCCTGCATTTCTGTTACGCACACACACATTCATTGAGGTTCATCGAGTATTATGTTCTCTTAATAGCTTATTAGCATATCAGAATGTTTTAAAAAAATCCATCCCTAATGTGTTCTCTCTGTGCAGTACCGTATGGCTCAATCTTTTACTGGCAGAAGATATTAAAATGCTATTTGACAGAATAAGAAAACAAGATGATGATAAGGGTCTGTCCAGTGGGGCAAGTTTCATTGCAACACAGTAGAGTTGAGAAATACCTGTGTATTGTATCAGGCTAAATCATTAGCATGTCTGGTGTTCCATGTAGAGTCAAGCAGATGTATTAAGAGGTGAGAGACGCCAGTCCGTAGTGTTGAGAAATTAGAAGGCAGACTACAGTGGGCAAGTGAGACGGTGAAAAACCCATCAATCTACAGCATGGACCAGCTTGGTGCAGATTTCATTGCTGTCTGCGGTATCATCACCCTTATAGTGCCCTTTTAATGTGGTTTAAATATTGCCATAGTCATTTTAAAGAAGGGGGTGCCAAAGCAGATCTGGTACCAGCATGCTTGGTAGACTTGTAGCTCTAACCCCCATGCCACAGTCCCATGGTCACTGGATACCATCTCTTTCCTCAGCAGCATAGATCTCCCAGTCTAGACAGTTAAGCCATCCTGCCTTGGAGGCTGTGATATGAATCCCATAGCTCCTGCCCTCATCAATCCCATGAGCTGAGAAGAGGCAGTTAACTGCCCTTCTCTCCTGTTCGTCACTTTTGGAAAATGCTCCAAAGTTTCTCCAGCAGAAGCAGGCAGGTGCAGCTCAGCAGATGCAGAGCGCTCGCTGTCCTTGCATTTCTGAAGGATAGCAGCTGACCCGTGTGTGTGCTGCAGACCTGCAGTGCTCCGCCATTCCTGTTTCAGTAGTTCAACTGCATTCCCCATCTGTCACCCACCTGAGTCGAGGTAATGCTTACGCAGGGCATTAATAACACATGAACACTAGAAGCTTCCCTTTTTCCTTTGAATGCGCTCAACCACCTGCAATGCCTCTGAAACCACCTCTTTCTTTCTGTGGCTTTATAATTCACTGATACATTTCACACACCCAGCAAAACGCCACATCGTGGATGTTTTCTCCATCTGAGTAACTGGTGGATAGTTTTCTCCCATTGGACCAAGGCCCCATGGACCCAGATCATATTTCATAGAATCATAGAATCGTTTAGGTTGGAAAAGACCTTTAAGATCATCTAGTCCAACCATTGATCCTACTCTACCAGGTCTGCCACTAAACCGTGTCTCTAAGCACCACATCTACACGACTTTTAAACACATCTAGGGATGGTGATTCAACCACCTCCCTGGGCAGCCTGTTCCAATGTTTGATAACTCTTTCTGTGAAAAATTTTTTCCTAATGTCTAGCCTAAACCTTCCCTGGCGCAACTTGAACCTGTTTCCTCTTGTCCTATCGCTAGTTACTTGGGAGAAGAGATCAGCTCTCCCATCTCACTACAACCTCCTTTCAGGTAGTTGTAGAGAGCAATAAGGTTTCCCCTCAGCCTTCTCTTCTCCAGACTAAACAATCCTAATTCCTTCAGCCGCTCCTCATAAGACATGTTCTCCAGACCCCTCAGCAGCTTTGTTGCCTTTCTCTGGACACTCTCCAGCACCCAATGTTCCTCCTATACTGTGGCGCCCAAAACTGAACACGGTATTCAAGCTGGGGCCTCACCAGTGCTGAGTACAGGGGCACGATCACTTCCCTGCTCCTGCTGGCCACACTATTCTTCATACAGGCCAAGATGCCATTGGCCTTCTTGGCTACCTGGGCGCACTGCTGGCTCATGTTTAGCTGGCTGTCCACCAGGACCCCCAGATCCTTTTCTGCCCGGCAGCTTTCCAGCCACTCCTCCCCGAGCCTGTAGCATTGCCTGGGATTGTTGTGACCCAAGTGCAGGAAAGAAGATGCAATTCCCTGTGTTGATGCTAAACCCAGGAAAGCCAGTGAGTGGACTCCCTTGAATTTGATGAGATTTTTTGCATTGGAGCCATTAGTAGATTATGGATTTGACAGATTTAGGAATTTGCTCAAAGTGAAGGCCAAGACTATTTGACAAATTTTCATATGTCTTTTAGGATACAGTCCCAGAATCTGCCTTCTAGCTGGTAAATCAGGTGTCCCCAGTTAAAGCAGAAACTGAAACAATTCTTTCTGTTTACAGAAGACTTACAGACAAGCCAACTTTCAGGCGTGAAGCCTGCTGATAAAGTACCAAAGGGCAATGGTGCTTGAAATCAAAATTCAAAGCAAATTCAAAGCCATTGTTTCCAGCAATGATGTATGTTCCTGCATGTTTTGGGATCAGCCAGCAGCTGATGGAAATTCATGATGCTGTTTGCAGTGGTATGAATTATTTACAATACACAGTCTGCCAGAACTGAATGGCGAGGGCAGGCTGTTTGTTGGACTCATGATTCCAAAATGCTGGCCTTCCACACCTTCCACATGTGACTAGTAACATGGTGCTTCATGTGCTTTAGGGTCAGGTTCAAGGAGAGCATCAGGTCATGTAGTGTGATGTCCTGAAATAGTGACAGCACAGCTTTTAACCTACTTACTGTAGGCTAGGTAAATCTTCCAGGTATATCTTGTTGTCTTCTCAAAAGACCTCAGATGAGGGAGTCCGGTTCTTTTTTATAGTTCCAGACCGGTTCTGTTTTATAGTTCTTGTAGGTAAACAACTGTGCTGATAAAAATTGTGCCTTGTCTTTAATTTGAGTTTGTTCGGTTTTAATTTCCAGCTAATGGCTCTTTATGTCTTTCTTCTGCTAGACTAGAGAGTTTTTTAGAACCTGCAATTTTCTGCTTGCAGAAGTCTATACCTAGTAACAAATCACCACTTGGTCTCTCTTTTGCCAAATTAAACAGAGAAAACTCTCTTTATGTTTGGTTGCGTAAGGCATTTCCACAGCACTTGAATGTTATGTCAGTTCTCTGCAACCTGTCTGGGTTTTCAGCATCTCTTATGAAAGTGGGTACCATAACTGTATTAGTATTGGTTTCTCCAATGCAATGTAAAATAATTTCCCTTATTTTGTTCCCCTTCCCAGAACTGCCAGACTGTCACAGAGAAGCCTCATTCCTCTCCCCTGCATCTATAAATCCCAGCTCATCAAAAGACAGTCCTCCTCTCTGTAGATGTGTTACTCCTTTTCCTTCTCTTTTGTATTCTTTTCTGTTTTGTGACCTTGCCTGTCAGTGCTTAAAACTTATTCTGTCCGTATGGGCTTCACTTATGAAGCTATCCAGAGGAGTGTGAGACTGTCTGCATTGTTGTTATTTAGCAGCCTGTCATCTGGAAATTTCATCATCATGGTTTCATATTTATTTCCAGTCCGTGGATGCAAACACCAAATAGCTTCAGGGAAGGGCCAATCCTACCAAATCCCAATAGAGACACTGATATCCCACGCTAATGGGTCTCCTGAGCACCCCATTAGCCTGTGCAGGTTGTTTTTAGTAGTACCCTTTAGAAGAGGGAACAAATTAACAGCTAGATTCATCATTTAGGAGGTTTATATAAGCAAGGAAACAGCAAAGCCTGTATCTAGTGTTGTCTGTAAGGGGGCATGGTGAAAAATTACTGGTGTCTGGAAGGCTGTGGCCAGCTGCAGAGTTGAAATAGTGGAGGACCAGAACCTGCAAAGCAAAGGGAAAGCAGGCTGGGGGAGAGGAGGGCGGCAATTTTTGGGTGGCAAGGTATTGCTGAGCCACAGCAGCAAGAGTCCCTCTTGCTTTGTTACTCAAGGCCCTAGATTGGGACCAGGGACGAAACAAACAGCCCTGTGCAACTGTGAGGGTGACTTACTGAAGAGGACCCTGACTGAAGAGCTCTTAACGTCCCAGACCACATGGATGCTAAAAAGGCCTGAATTAGGGGGCTGGCTAAAGAGCTGGGGGTGGGTCTCAGCACACGTGGTGGCCACGTTGCCTGGCACTGCTCAGCTGGCACAAGTCCTGCCTCTGCATTTCATACTGTGAAGGTGTAAACTTGCCTCTTCCCCAGATGCAAAAAAGACCAGTCTGTTAAAATCAGGGTGAGTGCACTTCTGCTGCTGCGTGCCTGAATCACGTGGGAACCTCTCTGATTCCACTGTGCAGCATTTACATATTTAATCTCCTTTTGCTGTTTTTTGAGGTTTCTCACAAATGCTCCTGCTTCAGTAGATCCTGCCCAAATGTCGCTGCAGCAGCACAGCCTGACCTTTCCTGCAAGTGCTTGTCTTGCCATTCTCACAGCTCCCAGGTGTTTCCTGCTTGCACTTCAGGGTGAGATGTGCTCACAGACTTCTGCAGTATGAAGGCAAACTGTTGAGATGACTTGTTTATTTCAAATGGCATCTTCTGGCTGTGACTTGGATCCTGCTGTAAGATTTCAGGGGATTGGAGCCAGTGTGCGGTCCCTCAGAACTCAATTACATCTAAATCTAACAAATTTTCTTTGTGTTAACAAAATCTCTTCTGTGCTGTTCAGTTTTTGAAGAAAATTAAGTGAGGTGAGTAGAGGTCTGAGTTTCTTCTTGCCTGGAAATGGAAGCAGGATCCAGTTCCAGTCAGAAAATCTTTGCTGGAAAAAAATACCTAGCTGTTTTGGCAGCATCAGTAGGAGAGCTGGCCAGGAGTCCTGAGAGGGTTCCTTGGCTGGGAGGTGCCTCTGTATTGAACTCACTTGTAAGAAAAGATCAGTTTCAATACATCTCTTCTAAAGTCTGTCAGTGACCTGTTCTCTTCTATCCTCTTCCTTCACTCCCTCTGCTACAAAAAGCTTTTCCCTTCTTCTCTGAACAGTCATTCCGATGCCTGGGCACATACAGTGTGTGGTCATACTCCGAGGTACTGTGAATCCTGGGACAGCAGGCATGCTCAGTGATGCTGGGAAGGGAATTAGCTTGAGTCAAGGCTAACAAATGTTCCCCTTGCCTCTAGTTAGAGCAGCAGATTGCAGTGACTTCACTCCCCTGCACACCTTGGTTATGTGCCTGGGACTGGCTCCTAGCTCTATTTCAAGCAGTGTCCGAGTTAGTCACAGGTTGCTACTTTGCATACTTGGCAGGGTGGCGGGTGCTTCACTTTAGATGTGAATTTTGTCCCAGGCAGTATGGCTACAGAGGACTCTTTACAAGGCACCCTGGATTTCCTTTCTGCAGTGAAGGCTGTGTCTGTCCCCATGCTCTCGTGTGGACGTAGGAGACAGGAGGGGACCTTTTACACCTTCACTGGAGTAGAGCTGGGAGATGGAAAGTTCTCTTCTGCAGTAAATTCAAAGCTGCCCCCACCTTTAGGGGTGTCTCTAGCTAACATAGGAATAAACTTTGGGCTAAAGAAACCGAGGAAACACATTTCCTAGTTGCTGAATTGGGTGACTTTGCCAAAACTCAAATCTTTTCCTCATACCCAAATGGCACCAAAATCAAAAAGTTTGTAATATTTCAGCAAGCTCGTTGCCTCTGCCTGCTTCACTCCTCTTGTAAGAGTTAAAACAAAATGGCTAGATGGATTTCAAAGAAAAATGCCCTCATTCCCTTGTAATTTTTACAACACTGAATTCAGTACAAACACCAGGTCTTCTGAAAACTTTAGACTTCGGGCTTGTGTGGCAGGGCACCATCTGAAGCCCGTGTTGAACGAAATGAGCAAAGGACAGCACAGCTGACACTATCTGCAGGCATAAAAATAGCTCAGTGCGTACTGGATTTAAAATCCTTGCAGGTAAATTTTTGAGCAATTTTTGAGCAATTTTTTGAGCTGATGGTGGGTTTCTGCCTTGGCTTCGCTGACACAAGGATTTCACCTCCGCTCTCCTCCTGTGTCTGGACTCAGCCATGTTATCGATTCTGGCATCCAGCAGATGGTTCTGCAGCAGCCTGGGTCTCTAAGTGTTAAGCCTTTTGACTTGGTTACTGTTGTCTCTTCTTTCCTGGGTAGGGTTTAGGATGGCAGATTTTCTACTGAGACTCTGTTCGCTGTGTTCAGTCTCTGTATAGAGCTGGACTGTAAATCTTTTACTCATAGCCTTAGAGCTGAGAATCCTGCTGGGAACCCTTCCTGGTTCCTGACCTAAGCCAGCCTGCTTACCTACAAAGTGTGTGCCACAAAGTCTCAGCCATTCACTTCTGTGTTGCATCCAGAACTTATATTTTGAACCAGAGGCTCTCCGGTGGAAGAATATTCTGCCTCACTTTATTGTCCACTGCTTTGTACTGCTAATTCCTGCTCCTTAATATGCATCTCTACCTTGGTCAGCTTTGATTTAAAAATTGTTTCTTCACACTGAACCTTGTCCCTTTATTTTCATTATAGAGACCCTTTAAAGTGTTCCTAGCCTACTCTTATGTGTCAGAAAGCAGCAGGGGGGCCAACATCTCTGCAGTGCAGTCAGTATAGCTGGGAAACCCGACAGAGAAGAGGCAAATGCTTTGGCTGAAGTGACCTGTTATTACAATGGAGAAATATGTTTGCATTGAAAGGATAATCACCCATTCATCCAAGCAAGTTAAACAATAGAGACAGAGGGTTTGGTTTTCTCCGATTTTTTCCCAAAGCAAAAATTATTTATGTCTTCGCTCTGAGACTATTAGATGTCTACTGAAGGGTTCATTAGAGATACCCTTGCAGCTGCCAAAAGAACCGGCTAGATTATTGAGCCTGCAGTTAATTTTTTCTGTCCTTGTCCTCTTCCTACAATGAAGAACTAGTTTGCAATCCAGACCTTGTTTGTGCTGTCCCACGTGGTAGGGAACTGCTCTGTGCGGCAATGCAGAGAAAAGTGTCTGTCCCCAGCTGAAAACAGTGTCTCTAGCTCATCATGATGGCCTATGATGTTAAGCTCCAGAGCACACAGTATGTTCTCTATGCTGCCTGTAGGTATCGCAACAATCACTTGGTCATTTCAGCACTGAATTATGTCTGCAGTTGGGTTTGCAGTCCTGTGTCACTTGCAGTGGCATCAGCAGAGGAGGCAGAACCCAGCATTGCCTAGAGACTCAGGGGGCTCAGGAATCTGACTGCGCCCAGGAGTGACACAGCCTGCGTATTCCATGTATGGAAAAACAGGCTGCATTGCCCATTCCATTAATGGGGCTGAAAGGCTGCTGCTTCCTTGTTTGCTAGCAGACTACCCTAGCTGTAAGCCCAGGGGACTGTCAACTGCAAAAAAGGCTTCGGTGTCACACAGCCTGGCAGTTAGGCTGACAAGCCCTTAACATTTCCCGAGGCAATAAATAAGCATTACAACTTCTGATTAATTGCTGAGAGCCAACCCTTTCTGAGAAGGAGTAGGATAGGACATTATTCCTCTACAAAGTGAAGCAGAAGGATGGTGACACAGTATAGACAGCAGAGAAGATTTAGGGGTAGCTGTGATGGCATAGTTTATTTGGCCACAGTTTCAAACTGAGCTTAATTTTAAGTAATGGTTTCAGTCTGGAATTAACTAGGAAGACCTTCTTGCCTTATCCCAGAAAGCTACTGGTAAAAATACATGATCGTGTGCTATAGGATCAAAACTCTGTGCAAATATGCAGGGATTTATGTACAATACATGTGTATATATTAATGCACAAACTATACAAGTATCCACCTAAATGTAGTCCCAGTTGATCAAAATTCTTGTAGTACCTGACTGTGTTGATTAGCGCTGGCTGAAGATGTGAGCGCTAGTGGCATAAATTCCATCAGGCTGTTCTGTAAGTTCTTCATCATCTCCTGCACTGATGTCAGTTACTTGAATTATAAAATCTAATTGAAAACCTGCAAAATTAGATTTAGGGGAAGCTGGAGACTGAAGCACTTTGCTCAGGTGATAATTTAATTTAGTGTTAAGATATTGCTTAGACCTAAATGTGAACATATTCTGTGTTCCTCCATTATACACACACCCAGGGATATAACATCTTATTTAATTTGATTTAAAAATGTAATTGTATATGGCTGAGCAACTGGTAGGCTAAAATCATTGGATCAACTTGGAGAAATAAACCTTGTGTGCCAGATTCACTGGGAACACCCAGTGACACTACTGTGTTATAGCACAATATTAAATAGTGTAGAAGCTTCCCAGCTGGCTGCAGGAATCTATACATTAAAACCTAAAACACAATTTGTTGCCTCTTAGCAAGAGAGCTACAGGAAATAGGATTCTCTAAATCAACCATGCAAGCATCTGAAATAGTATTTACTTACATTACAATGATGGGAGCTTTCCACTTATCAAAGAGTGTTACAGGCTGATCTTGTAGCCTAGAAGACTGGTATCTGATTAGATTTTGTTGCTGTATCCATGAGGGGCAGATGCTCAGCTAGTGGCCACACCAAGGTCTTCATCGAAGCCTCTGGAGCCAGGCTGAGTTACACCAGCTGACACATCTGCCACGTATTTAAGCTACTACAGTGGTCAGGAAGATTTTCAGCTATAAATCTTGCTGCTCCCAGCCTCAATAGCCTGTTCGATTATATTGCTTTGAATGCACCCAAAAATAGTTTGAAGAAAGGAATTTCTGCCATCGCTTCATCCTTCTGTAACTTCTATGTTGTATGTGAAGGTGAGCAGGGATAACACTGACCCAACTTCTCCATATCAAGCGTGTCTCAACTTAACTGGTTTCAGTAAGGATTTCCAGCTAGTCTTATATGCATTAAACACACACTACAGTTTCTGGTGAAGTGGCCATGTTTTGGAAACAGAAACATGTCTTTTGCTGCTATAAATTAGTGGGGCTACAGTAAATCGCTTGTGATACCAGATGTAGGAATTTGATCATGAATCTCACGACAGCTGACAGCTGGGCTCCACTGCCCGGCTGGCAGGACTTGAGTTGTTGAAGCCTTCTGCAATAGGAAAGTTTTAAGATTTTTAACTTGTCATGGGATCTGAACTCATCATACAGCTCCTTATTTGCTCTGCCTACATGAACTGATTTTTTTTTTCCCTCAGAAAAGGACAGAGGAAGGGCTTCAATGTAAGGATCAAATTGTTCCTTTCTCATTCAACATAGAATTTTGTATGTGAGTAAAACTTCTTTCATTTTTCTCATCCAGATTTGCTTGTTCTAAATGAGGCCTTTGGCTGATCATGGCATTTATTGGCACAGAGAGAATTTATGAGCACTGAGAGAATCTGAAGGAAGAAGTGTCATGCGCACACATTACTGCATTATCTGCAGGGCTTTAAGAAACTGCTAGGGTTTTGCTAGCATGAAAAAAAAAAAAAGAAAATTGAGAAAGTGGGTCATCTGGATTCATTTGCTGCATATCTTTCCAGCTGGGCTTTTGTTGCTGCTCAGACTGACATATCTGAGCTCACATTGTAGTCACCAGGATTGTGCAGCATCCTACGTGCCTGCTGTCCTTGCCTCTTACACTCTTCTTGTTTATTCTTCAGGGTATCTGGAGGGCCCAGATCAAGGTCAGAGTTGTGCTGCAGCTGACTGTGAGCTTGCTTACTAGCAGCAAGAGGCTGCCTCTGCCTCAGTGAGAGTACCTGCTAGCCACAACAGGCAAAGGCACAGCGACATGAGGGGACTTACAGAATGTCATGCAGCATATTTATTACAGAGAGGAGAACAGCCAGCTGCAATGTCCCAGCACTGTGCCCACCTCCCTGGACTGTTCTGCCTCTCTCCTTGCTCTTCTTCAGCTACTTGTTTCTCTGTTCCTTTATTCTAGAGAGCACAACACACAACAGCCTCTCCAGTCTAGCCTGCTTTTCTCCCTCTTCCCTAAAACCCTCCTGAAAAATCTGCCAGACCTTCTTTGGGGCAAATGCCAATTTGATGTCGGTGTTTAAATTTGGTGTAATCTCATTTTATGGTGAGTAGTGATCAGAAAGGCTAAACTGTGAGGCTGAGATTATAAGCAGTAAGTACATTGCTTGTTTGCATAATGCACTGAACAGAACCGTTCTCTCTCTTACCACATGAGTCTTTTTATGTTGTTAATATACTTCTGTTTTCCTATACAAAACTTGTATTTTCTGCTGTGGCAAGGAAGGTTTTTTTGATCCTAAGTGCCCAATGAGTTTTCTCTCCTATACCTTGGATTCTTCAGGGAATGACGCTACTATGGGTTGTGCACATCTTTGTCTGCCCTTTCTCCTTCCCCAATAACTTTTGATAAGAGGTACGGAGATCACTAAGCTTTCACATTCCTATGAGCTGCATAGACAGCAAGGGCTCCTGGGGAAGCAGATTCTGTTAGCACTCTGCTCTAAGATAAAAGGCTAAGTAACAGATTCACCCCTTTTAATAACTCTGGAGTTCCACACAGAAGAGTATTAATGTGTCCAGGCTGTGGAATTTTTGGCCAGAGCACCTGCCTTACTGGGCACCGGATAATCCAACTATAAAACATGATTTATCCTTGCAGAACGATTTGTTTGCTGATTCAAGTGAACATTACAGATATTCTTCCACTTGCGGTCTTCTGTAGAAGATATAGACCAACTGAGCAACAGATGATACACCAAGCTCAACACATATTTTATCTTTTCTTTTAGGTGGAAAAACTGGCAAAGTACTTGGACCCAAATGATTTGGGAAGAATCAATTTTAAGGACTTCTGTCATGGAGTTTTTGCTATCAAAGGTATGTGCGTATTTCTTAAAAATAATCCACTTCAGTTCCACTAATGTTTCTCTGGTTGCAGAAAATGTAACGATCAAAGTCATCCTCTCTTTTGACTGTGGTTATTTGTAGTGACAGTAGGGCAACTCTGGGAACAGAGCCAGTATATTTTTCCTTTTTGTGCATCTCATGTATCAATGGTGAGCAATGCTAGAGTTCCTACATCCACAGGTGCTTGTGTATTGGTTTACTGTTAGTTTTTCAGAACAAATGTGATGTATTTTGAAGACAAATGTAGCAGAAGAAAGAGTAGCTTTGTGGTTAGCAGGCAGTGCCGAAGTCTGATACTTCTAGGTTCTTATCTGGTTCTGCTATTAATTTACCTAAGGAAGTTAAAGAGCCCTTGGGCTTTAATTTCTCTACTAGGAAATTTAAGACTATTATACTCTTCTTGAGGTATCTGCAAGGTATAGTTAATTCATGTTTTCAGAGTTTTCAGGGGACATGTATTGGAATGAAAAGGGTTAATTACAGGTTGGCCACGCAAGCCCTGGAGACAGAGACCAGGTAAATCAAACCATCTCTTTTGCAAGGAAACACAGTCCTTGACAGAAGACATAGACATTATGCTTTATAGCTTAGCCAAAGGGCAATGAAGCAAAAAGTGAAGAGAGAATTTAGCCGTTTTGCTGCTGATTATTTTTCTAGCTTGCCATAGCAAAATAATCCAGTCTGTCCTTTTCCAGACACGTAGTATGTCCCTAGTAAAGTGCTAGAGTGCTGTCACAGCCCAAAGACTTTACTTCAGGGACAGGGTGAATGTCACGGCGATTGCAGTGTGATTGCAGAAGCCTCTGGAGATTCTGCTACGATGAGATTATTATGAAGCCATAACGATGCAAGAATGTAACACCACAGCAATTTTAATTAAAGTTTATGGCAGCAGAGGACAGTGTATAATTATGTAAAATTACAGTGAGAAGCTGCTCTCAGTCCATGTTCATGGAGACACCTTCCAAGTGACACTGTTGTGTTTGAAGAGAAGGCAATAGAAAACCCAGAAGGAAAGTTAATACATTAGTGTATAGACACATAAAGTCTATACTAGAGTTTTCCTTGTCCAGGAAATGCTGTAGCAAACTGGGTTTAGTTAATTTATTTTTGTTAAATAGGACACAAGCTCTGTGAATAATCTGGTAGTCCTCTATAGTTTACCTTCTAAAGATGTGCACAAATGCACAAAATATGATCAGAAAGGGATAGACTGACCCAGAAGAACATCTCTTCTGTAATAACCGTGCCCTGTTCACAGTGGGCAGTACCCTCAGTGAAGGAGTGGGCAGTTACATTTCCTTTACTGTGAGGGACAGCATGCGCGTATTGACAGTTACCAGAAAGTGATGATGCCTTGGAAGTTTTCATCCTTGCTCATCTTGTGGGAACTGATTCATGTATTCATATCTTAAGGTCTAGTCCTGCAAAGATGTGACTGAATCAAACTCTCTGGAATACCTTGTACTCCCAAGTTTATGAATAGCTTACAGCCCTTATGTGGAACATCTTATAGGCAGTGTCCAAATCATATACTTGATGGATATTAGTATGTATATGTGAACAGATACAGAGAAATCATCCAATTCTGCAGCGTCACCTAGAGCTCTCTTAGCACATGATTAGCATTGTCAACAGTTACACAGTGTGAGTGCCAAGTGTGTGTAATTGCAGGAGCAATTTTATCTATTTCTGATAAGACATTGTTATGCATGCTTTCACAGCATCTCTTCAGAAAAGGTGGTTCTGTTGCTTCCCTTACAGCATGGAAGTTTTATTGATCTTTAATTACCAGCCATACTTTTCTTAAAAATGAAATTGGTCATGTTAAAGTTCAGAAGGGGTATGTCTACCTTTCAGAATGGAAAGCGTCCACTGTGTTGTTACCTCTCACTTTTCAGTGCAGCCACATCCCACGGGTAGCAGCAGGATTGTTATCGAACAAAAGCAATTTGTCTTGGCAGCAACAGATTATAAATATGATCCTTTGACATCTCAGCCTATTGTGATTGCTTGAGGCAATAAGATTAATAGAGCAAAATGAGATCCTACTATAAATCCAGTGGTCTTTTTCAGTAATGGAGTATGAATCTGTGTTATTCTTAGCACTCGAAGCCAAATGTTTAAATTCAAGCTTTACTATTCTAATGCCTTGCTGTATTTCTTATTTATGAGACTTCAAATTCATTTGTCTCATAGATGCTTGCCTTTTATAGTATGCTGAAGAAATTTTTTGCTGCACCGAGGTGATATAGTGGTTTTTTGGCAGTTCAGTGCCTTGAATTTGTTTAAAGCATGAGGTTTGAAGCATCTAGAACAACAGATTCAAATCTCAGTGGTAAAGAACTGACCTCTGACAACATTGCTTTGAGCATTTCAGATCCAGGTATGGATCTTAGCAAAAAAATATATGTTGGAACCTGAAAAAATCCCAAACATTGGAGTGTTCAGTGTCTGCTCTGTAACTGATTGGAAGCAGCTCTTACTGCAAGGAGAAACCCCAAACTATGGATCTAAAATCTGCAGCTTGGCCTCTGTCCTCCATAAACCAGGGCAGTGTTCACTCTTGCATGGTACAAGTGAAAAATGTTGTGTTCCTTCACAAGTGAACATCAAGCCTTGCCTCCTCCTTAGTGCTTCTGAGCTTGATAAACTTCATGACATAAGAGTCAGGTACCTCCAGAGCAGCTGCTGAGACTATCAAGTGGAAAAGACAATTAATCTTCTTCAGCTGGTGAGTAGCAGGAACTGGGGGAAGGATATGCTGAGGAGTCTCACTAACAGTAGGGACCTTTGGAAGTGATAGAGAGGACTTTTTCAAGTGGAGGTATCTATGCTAGAGGGGAGAATTGTGTTGGAGGAACTCATTCCCACTGTGTCTCTGGGGTGGAATACTGGACAGGCAGGGTGCTTCCTATTTGTGGAAAGCTTTGCTTCTTTTTGCTGGTCCTTTGTGGATTAAAGGACTTTGCCTCAGCATCTGTGCTGAGCCCCTGCTGTCTAGGCTGCTTTCCCTATGCAATTAGGCTCTACCAGAGCCAGGGACAGGCTTGCCATCAAATTTAAAGCTGTGCAGCAATTTCAGTGGAATGCCAGAATATGAAGGTTTTACTGCTGCTGAAGCTGCCCTCTCTGTCTGCTCACTGCATGGCTTTATTTCTAATAACTGCATCAGTCTGGAGAGCAGTAGCCATGAAATAACACCTGTAGCCTCTTACCTAGCAGCTGTGTCAAAGCCAGTATAACCTATGAAGTGGCACTGCTTAGAGACTTTGAGCAGCCAGAACATTGCTTATAGGCTGAATTCCCATTGATTTCAGCAGGGTCAGCATGGGATCTGTTACTGTTTGCTCAGTGGAGCCAGTGACTGTTTTTGCTGTACTGAATTTATTGTACTGATCCAGTAAATATTTTCTGCCACTTGTAATACTCAAAGTCTTGAGTGGAACTGTTATTTCTAACGTGCTATGCAGGCTGGTAGGTTCCACAGTCAGACGTGTTTGCAGGACCAGGCTCTTAGTATGTTTAGCAGGCTCTAATTAAGTCTGACCTGTTCCTTCTATTTTAAGATTTCTGTTGTCTTTCCAATAGTCTCTCTGCTTTGATATTCCACTTAAAAAAACCCAAACTCTGATGCATAAAGGGTGAGCTCCCCCTACTGACTTTGGTGTTGCAGCTCACAGATATGAGGGTACAGCACGAATACAAACTAAGACATAATTAAAAGATAAAGGCAAATGTATTCTGACTTTATAGCTTATTTTAAGCATGAAAAAAACACTGACCACTGTGTACTAATTGGAGGGTGATGGCTTTCATAGTGGGAGAGACTGAGCCACGTTAGCCCAGAGCATTTCTGCAATAATGAATCTTTGTGCTTTAGCAGAATCGCTGTTTTTTCAGATGAAATCATACAGCCTGTTTTTCTCCTGGAGCAAGAGAGTCTTTTTGTCATCTTGTATAGAAGTTGTAAGAACATTCAAGTTATGCTTTGTTACAATATTTGAAAATGGAGAGTTGTAGGGCCTCCTTCATATTCATTAACAATGTGGAAGAAACACAGTTGTGAACTTATATGCTTCCCCACCTGCAGCAACAGCAACCTTTGAATCTTCAAAATAGTAACACGGACCATTATGTGCCTTCAGAAATCCATCTCTGTGCTTCCCTGGATCTTTAGGCATCTGATTACTGCAGTTGGCTGGAAAGCTTCTAGAAGCAGTCTTTGTGTAAGCAGGTAAAAGTTAAAAAGTAGATACATTTCTCCATGAGTTCCTAGCAATTTTGATGAAAATTCCAAGAATACAGATGTGCCCAAAGCTTTAAAGAAATGTTCAAAACGAGAAGTTAGCGGTTCTGGTAGCTCAGAGTGTTACAGGTTATCCGGACTGTGAAAGAATATGAAAATAATATAGTATGAAATTTGATGGGTTTTTTTCAAAACGAAGTTTTCCAAAGCAGAATATTTCTGGCCTTCTGCTTCACTGGAGACTTTTTTTTTTAATTTGCTTTTATAGTTTGATTCAGATGCTCCAAAAAACCATATTTCTCACAAAACCAGTGCCAAGTTTGACCATCTCTTTTAACTAACTTTAAAATCTAACTTGCAGTCCCATAGCTGAGAATAGTACCGTACCAGCTTTGCCCTGAAGATCCAGGATGGAGTAAGAGATGGATACGTTGCAGTTACGTAAAAGGAGTTTATCTTTATTTGCCAGACACCAGTATTTGTAATATATACCGATACCTGAGACCAGGACAGCTGCACTAGCACAGGAATTTCAGTAAAGCACTGCAGAAAACCTTAAAGTCTTGATGAACCCATTTAGGCTCGTAGCTATAGATCTCAAACTTCACAGTATGCCATAACTGGAGATGATTTGATGAATCTATCCGTTCTTTTAAGAAAACTTATTGACAGGAGCAGTACTTGGGATGGCTCCAAGGAGAAGGACTGTCACGTAAATGTGAAGAGCTGAGCTCTCCTGTTGTAAATTATGCTATAGTTGTTTAATGAACTGAAGTTGGTTACTCTTAAAAGTACTTCTGCGTTTTTTAAGACTCAACTAAATTTTACTAAATACAGCCTAAAACCATAAATTAGTCTAATACACCATTAAAGATCCAAGGGTAGATAAAGTAAAAAGCTATCGCTCTTAGGAAAAATGCCAGGAACCAACTACACTCAATTAGGTAACCAGATTTGATTTCCTATAGTATTAAAATTGCTTAATTGCCTGTGAAAATTGCCTGATGTAGTATGGGTTAAATCTCCTTCTTGGAGCATTTGCAGGAAATCGCTTTGCTACAATTGTGTTTATTTGTGGCCAAAATGTCTGTTTGCAAATTGACTGTTAGGGTGTGAAAACCAATTTTTTTAAAATGAAACTGAAGGTAAATTTGTAAAATTATCTCCTAAGAGAATTAAGGTCTGGCATCCTGAGTGAACTGAAAAAGTTAAAGGTTATGTCTTCCCCTTCAGTCACTTGTAAAACACTTTCATCATTGCTGTTTAGGACTGCCTCTGGACAACCAGCACTGTGTTTTGAGAGTTTACTAGTCTTAGCTGGGTATTTGCAAGGAAGGAAAAATCTTAGCTGGCTGTTTTCACAAAAAGAAAGGATAAATGACTTACTGGTTTTGGTGCTACTTAGAATTCTTGTTCTGCAGCAGATGACTTCTTTCTCCAGATAAGACATTGTTCCTGATCTGTGTCACCCTGCACAGTGATTTATATAATGCACAGCCCTTTCGCAGTGTTGCTCCATAGAGGGCATCTTTTTGCAGAGCTGCAGCAGTAAATACACAAGGACTTGAAACTATTCCTGGGTTAGCTCTTTGCCTCTGCTGCCTCAGTACGATTGCAGTGCAGCCAAGTCTCCTTGCCAAGTGCTGTCCAAAAATGTAGATGAGGAAATTTTCCCAACCATAGCAAGGGAGAGAGAACATCGAACACATTAATATCTTATGATACAAGTAGACATCCAAATGAAATAGCTCTAATCAGCCATGTAAGTGGCTTTCAGTTTTACCATTTCCTGGAAAACGAAGTTATAGCAATAATGGGACGTCTTATTGCAGGATGTACTTAAAGTAGCCAGGAGGTATTCCTTCACTTATTTGCAATGGGTTATTTATGGACAGGTTCTAGCCTTGGGTGCATACTGCTGCACAGCTTAAAATATCCAACATGGCAGTTCTGCAAGCCTACGCAGGCATGTTTCTTCTCAAGAGTGGTACTGGTAGCAGAGTGCACCACGTGTGCCAGACTAGACTGCTCCCTGTACAAATTGTTGTCCAGTACCTTAATGTTTCCATACTGAGATTTGCCAGAGTAAACCTTAATTTTTCATTGTTTTCTGGCTGGACTCTGACACACTAATTTAGCTCACTGGCATTTCCCAGCCTGCAAGCCAAAATATATTATGGTAATAAGAAAGCCACGAAGATGATCAGAGGGTTAGAGCACCTCTCCTATGAGGACAGGCTGAGAGAGTTGGGGTTGTTCAGCCTGGAGAAGAGAAGGCTCCAGGGAGACCTTATAGCAGCTGTCCAGTATCTGAAAGGCATCTACAAGAAAGCTGGAGAGGGACTTTTTACAAGGGCATGTAGTGATAGGACGAGGGGTAATGGCTTCAAACTGGAAGAGGGGAGATTTAGTATAGATATTAGGAAGAAATTTTTCCCTATGAGAGTGGTGAGGCACTGGAACAGGTTGCCCAGGGAAGTTGTGGAGGTCCCATCCCTGGAGGTGTTCAAGGAAGGCCAGGCTGGATGAGGCTTTGAGCAACGTGGTCTAGTGGGAGGTGTCCCTGCCCGTGGCAGGGGGTTGGGACTAGACGGTCTTTAAGGTCCTTTCCAACCTAAGCCATTCTATGATTCTATGACATATGCACAGTATTTGAGACACTCCAGTGTCCCCTCTTTATATTATGCCCCTTGTGTAAACCTCTTGGAGTACCTGGAAAATTCAAATTATCATTTAGATAAGGGGAGTGAAAGGTGAGATATATTAGCAGTGTTGCAGAAAAATACCGAGTAAGAAAGCTGATGCGTTTCCTGACAGCATGGCAAAACCCACCTTCCTGGTGATAAGCGATAGCCCAAAGAAAAAACCAGCACCACAGGCCTCCAGAGTTAAGAGATTCTGATTTGTGTCTTCACAGGGAAAAAGAGCAACAGAGAATTTATTCTTTAAACACAGTTCTGAACAAGAATAAAACCAGTGGCACAATCCTAAGATTCTTGAAGCCAGTGGCCATCTTTCCATTGATTTGATGAATGTTGGAACAGGTTCAGATGTCTGCAAGGTAGCAATGATGCGTTTTAGTAATCTCAGGGGAAAATGGCCTCTCAGCATTTTATTCTCTTCTTCCCTTTTTTATGGAGTGTAATAACATGCAAATCTTCCCTGCAGGATTGAAGAGATCCAAGCTGTAATGCCAGCTTGCATGCTAAGCAAACCTCTCCCACAGGGAACACTGGTTGCTGCACACTCAATCTTCCCACCAAAAAGTCACCTTTGCAGAAGGAGATAGTCTTAGATGAACCTACATCCCGAGTCTGTCAATGCCAATGGAAACTTGGCCTGTGACTTCAATAAAAGCAAGATTTGGCTTTGTTTGCCTTTTAAGCTATGCAGCTAGGTAAATTGGATTAAATGCCTGGTGATGTTCTGGAAATGGGTCAAATGCTTGATCAGCTTCTGTGGTTCTGGATCAGGACACAAAAGCCTGTGCCAGATGGCTCTCATGAAGAAGTGGTGAGGGCTGCCCTGAGTAGGTTAGGTACAAAGGAGGCAATGCTTTTCTCCCCAGTGTTTTTTACTGAATAAATTGTAGGCTTGAAAATGGCCACGGGCTATCATGAAGGGGTCCTCCTTAGTGGACAAGTTAAATGAAAGAATGTGATCAGGAATAATCTTAGGTAAGAACTGAACAGCAAAGAGGGGACACAGAAGATGTTGCAGCTAAACTCTGGATTTGAGACCCTGGAGATCTGAGAGCTATTTGTGGCTCCAGCTCTAACAGACCAGTATGTCTGGCATTTTGAAAAGAGTCAAGGCAGAAAGGTTTCTGACTCCCCTTGTTTTGGGCACTAAAAACCTTCTTTGAAGACCTACAGCCTTTGTGACTTTTCCCCACCAAAAAAAAAATTTAGGGGAGGTGATAACTTCTCACCTAACAGGCTTAAATGAAGACTGACTGCTTAGAGGACTTTAACTGCAAGCACTGTTGTTAGTACAACTGAATTAGGAAAGTAAGGCTTGAAATTATGGCTGTAGATATTCTTGGGAATTTTTAGAACTGTGTAAACACATCTCCTTCATTACACTAATCTACATCCATTACTGTGTAGCACTTGGCATTTATTTTCTTTTTTGCTGGAGATAACTCACTTAATGAATAGGTGCTCCATATCATGCAGAGACCTTTTAGCAAAGTAAGCAGTTCATACGGGTAAAGACTCTCACAGTGGGTGCTGGTACAAACAGTAAATTGAATTCTTCTCTGTAAGAGGACTGGAGAATAACCTCAGTCAAACACAGGCTGACACACTTAACTATAAAACCAAGAGAAAGAAAAGGATCATGGCTGGATGGGAAATATGAGAGGCACAGGCAGGGCAAGTTATGTAGAAAGATGCCCTCTCTAGGCAAACAAGTTTAACATCTTGGCTTTATCAGCCAGTAAATTTTTTTTTTTGGATTGTTATTCCCAGGTGAGCTCCTCTTTGGGAAGTGACCCACACCATTCTTGCCCACTAACTTCTCCAGCAAAGTGAAAAATGAAAGTGTGCAATTAATAGCTTAATTTATTTTCTGTTCTGTGCCACTTGCGAATCTTACTTTGCTGCAGAAGATGGAAAAGGGAAAAAAGTCCTGCTGCCTGTTGTCCATGTGACAGTCCTGAGATCTTAATGGCTGTGTCATTCACCATGTGCTGCCTCTGACACATGCCTGTGTGTGGGAGACAGGGGCAACATATTGATTCCCCATATTAGGCTTCCTCCATCTGGTCACCTTTTCTGTTCTTTTAAGTACTCCTTTGCTTTGTAAGGGACTCCCCTCCATAACCACAGGGTATCTGCACCCCTACGATGTTATTCCTTTATTTTAAAAACAAGAGGGAAGATCAATTAATGGTATAAACCTGTGCAGTTCGCACTTTCTTACATTACTCTGTTTCCTCTGGCTCACCTGCCTCATGAATGCGTATCGGTGTGTAATGTCACAGCCAAACGTATTGCATTAGTGATGGGATGAAAGAGAGACGTACTGCTCGATAATTGCAGCTTCCAAGTAGGACAGTGTACAGCACATGCTGAGAAGGTTTCACACAGTTTGGGCCCAAGGCTGTAAGCTGGTTGTTCTACTATAACCTGGCCTGATATTACTGCCCTCTGCAGCTCAACATGCCAAGTGTGGTCACTGGTAATTAATGGGGAATGAGGCATTTGGTGATTTCAGCATTCCTATATTTGTCTCAGGTTTCCAGATGAGAGGACTGAGGGAAACAGAGGCATTGATTTTTCCAGCTGTTAATGTGGTTGTAAACAAAAGCAAACACAGAAGCTGAAAATCTCCAGTTGCAGTGCATAGATATCTGCTTGCCAAACTGTATGCTTTGTGACAGAGCTCTTTTTGAAGGGGAATGTGTGACATTTAGGTATTGCGCCTTTGTCACTTAGACCAGAGAAAATCAGAAGCAGCTCCACTGACACTAATGTGCAATACACACTGGCTTATGCCAAGCCTGCAAATCCAGTGTTTGACCTCAGAGTTTTGGGTTGGTCAGGGGTGGGTTTCTATCCTGCAGGATAGTATGCCAAGCAGTGTTCAGCTTACATTTTCATTGCAGTGTAGTGTATCTGTGCTGAAAGTCAGCATTAGTGTAATTGCACTTATTTAAGTGCCACATGCTGAATATGTGCCGTGCAGAACTCTAAAGGCAGAGCTTTGTTACAGCTATTTAAAAATATTCCAGAGCTAGCTTTCAAGGTTTTGTCCGTACAGATAAGCTACAAACCTGTGTTTCTTCCTCCATTGTCCATGCAATCTCTGAGAAGATAAACTCTCAGCCTGACCATTTGTTCTCATTTCTCTTTTCCAGGATGTGAAGAGTTACTAAAAGATGTCCTGTCTCCTGAAAACACTCCTCGACACTACGAGCCACAGTATGTTGATTACTATTACGAGGTAAGAGAAGCACTAATTCTGTCTCATATTAGTGGGCTAAGGAAGCCTCTGGAGTGATGTGTAGTTGGGTCATTGTAAATGCTGTTGTTTTACTTGGCCTGTTGACTCCTTCTTTCTAGATTCATGACTGTTAGCAAGCCTTCCATACTGGTTAAAGCTGCGTTTAACAAAGGGTAGCTGTCCGCTGGTATGAGAGTATTTAGGATTTGGATAGCATTTCTCTTACAAGTCTCAGTATTTGCTTGGCTGTGAAGTGAGACATTGGATACAACCTCGCTGGCACCACACTAGTGGAAAACACTGGTTTGTATCTAATTAAATGAGTCAAACTTTGTAGGTGAACAAGTCCTCAGAGACCTTCTGCAGATAATGAACAGGGACTCAACAGCTGTTGGGAAGCAGAAACAATACACCTTTGGTAACCTTGATAGTATTTTGGCTGGTGGGTATAGCATATTTTCAAACCATTAAAGGTCTTCATCTGTATCCTTCATTTGACAGTGTCTGCACAGTCTAACAAGGACAATGTTACGTTTTCTTTAAACATCTGTTTGTCTCTCCTTCATTTTACTTTGGTTTTAATCACCTCCACCCATTCAAATTGTTAAGATTAAAGGTACAGTTAGCATTATACATTCAGGTAAGGATTGCATGTGAATGTTGTTATGAGACTGCAAGTGATCCTGAAATCTGTAGGGAAAGCATTTTACCTTCCTGGGTGATAAAGTGTGAAAACAATACTCGTGTATTGAGGAAAGACATGTATTGAGGAAAAACAAGCATGCTGGTGTTACAATGCTTCATGGTGTTATACAAAATGGTTTCCACTGTTCATACAGAAAGTATAGAGACATTTCCCTCACCTGAGCGCAGAAGATGTCTGTCACAAGATGTAAGGAGCCCTCCATGACTGCAAACAGGAGGGCAGAATTTCGTCATAAACTTTCTTAATAAGAAAGAGTTGTCTGGGCTTATTGGCTCTTTTTGCTTGATGAAAATGACAGGCTGGTTTTAGTACCTGGGCTGTGGCAGGCTGATACCACCATTGCTGTGCTTGTTTCTAAAACCTTATTTTTTGTAACTGATGACACAGAGACCTGCCATGCTGTTGCTTGGTTACCTTAATAGATATCATAAACCAAATTCCCTGTTTTGCAATAGATGATAGAGGCTATAAAATGGAAAGCAAACACTAGATGTTCCCCTGTTGCTATGCAGACATTGCAGGCTGGTTTTGATGTTCTTTGAAGGGAGGCAGCATGGTTGTTGGGTCTTTATTCCTCAGGGGTTTCACATCTGCTGTCACCCAAAGGTGTGCTGTGGAGGTGCATGAAGAGAAACTGTGAGATGGCTGCAAACCGCACCACTCCTGCCACCTGTCCACCAGGAGAGCCTGAGCACGGGAGTTGCAGTTGCTAATCCTAATAGCAGCCAGTGAGTCTGCCGTTTGAGTTCTAGATTTGTGCCTCTGGGAGAGGAAGGGGGCAGAGGGTGACCCTTCCTGTTCAGAAAGAGTTGATCTGGCAGTGCTGTGGTGGAAGCCTTGCTGATCACTCCTGGGTAGGACTTCTGATGTCCGCCAGCCACCCTGTATGGTCCCTGCAGTGGGCCACACCATTGCAGAAGAGTTCAGCACTGTGTTTGCCCACTTTAATTACGCCAACAGAGTTTTTGTGCAGCCTCTGAGCAGAACCAGGTTCTTCCCCACCTGCCCACAGTGCAGATGGGCTATCGAGGTAGGGGGAGGTCAGGAAACAGTGCACAATTTTGTACTCCCCATGCTTATCCCACGGCTCCTCTGCACAGCTGCCCTCCAGAGGGGATCGTTTCATCTACAATCTCCAAGTGCTTCAGGTGCAGTTTAGAAACTGTTCGCTAGATGTCAGTTAAAGACTGGAAAACGGCTGTGAACAGGTTCTGTATTTGCTTTAAGGATCCACTGCTGTGGCAGAAAGTTGGAGGTTTAAATCTGATGAAACAGGGGAGAACTGAGGACCAGGTGGATTTGAGGGTATCACCACTGATGAGATTTGTTCCCCGTTCCCAAGGAAGTGCGTACTGAAATCATATGAGCTCTCCTTGCATCTCCCAGACCTTGTTGAGTGTGAATTCCTAGTGATGTAGTCACGTTTATGGGCAGCTCCCAATGACACAAATGGTAGTTGCCTGTCTAATCTGATTTTCATCTCAGTATACCCTTTGCATGTCTGTCTAATTCTGAGGTGCAGTCAAATTCTCAGGCAGCAGAAGGATATATCTGCTATGATGGCACAAATAGATATTTTAAAAAGGAATGCATCTCTTCTATTCCACCGAAGGGGTTGTACTTACACAAAGGCAGGTACTGAGCTGATTCATTGTTATGCTCTCTCTGTATTCACAATGTGATTTAAGAGGAAGAGGAGATTTATCTTTGTCACATGTTATTTCCCCTGTCCCCATCTTTCACTTTTGCTTCCCCTCCCAAGTGCCCACTCCCTGTATTGTAGCTTTCCGAAGCCCAAAGGCAGAAACCTGAAGAGGTGAAGGTAATGCCAAGAAGTAGGATGAAGTGGCAGGAGCCACAGTAAGGTGCTGAACTGATCCAGCTGTTTATCTATGTTGAGTCAAATGGAGAAGAAGAAACTGCCAAGCCTCCAGCCTTTAATTGCAATCAATTGGATGCAATTAATTTAAATTGATACATAAAATCCCCTGATACCAGCAGCTTGGGGCATTTCATTTGACGTTTTCTAAATGGTCTGCTTTTACTTTTTTTTTTTTTCTTCCTTCGGTGTAAACAAGAACAAAAGCTGACAAGCTTTTAATGTATCAAAACTTTGTCCAAAAAGGAGAAAAAAATCGTATTGTGTATGCAATTTAAAATGCAAAGACCATTCCATGGAAGGTTTCTAATGGTCTATAACAAGAGGCTGTGTCAGTGATACTTCAGGTGAATGGAGAGCTCTTCCTTTGAGCTCAAGCCCGTTAAGGTGTGACATGCAGAAAGCAAAGAGCAGCACTTTGTTGCTACAGGACTCTCAGATCAGTGGGAAATCTCCCACTGACTTCCATCAGCATTGAATTGTGCTGCAAAGAGTATGTTAGCACATACAGAGAAAGCTGGTCCAAAGAAATTTAGGAGGATGGGATTGCAGTTAGGATTTAGCAGTTGTTAGAGCCTTTCAGCTCCAGGACCTACAAATAAACCTGCCCCCTCTGTATGAATTCAGAGGCTGTTGATTTGGTTAAGGTCTGTATTGTACTCCATTTGAGGCAATGCTTCAGTCAAGTGCTGTTTATTAGTATAATTTCTGTCTCTTACAGCCTTTAGAGAGATAATAGAAACACTCTGAATTTGCCAGAAGCCAATTTATAGATCCTGAATTCCTTTCACAGGGTCTGCTGCGATGGCCTCAACTCTTGTTTTGGCTCCAGTTTGAAGGGAGACTTTTAGTCCAGTGTGCAGGATTTGCTTTGTGGCAAGCATCTGGTAGCACTTCAGAGCCCTTGGATAGCCTTTTGGAGATGGTAACCAACAGAAAGTCCACAGCTGAAGTATGTGTGTGAAAACCCAGACCCAGATTCACCCAGCTCAAACAAAGCAAAGTGCCTGTGTCTAGTATTTCCAAATGGCTGGCTCTGGGCCTTCCTGGGCACCTAGCCAGCTGGGAGCACTAGCCACAGGACTCAGAGGGAATTAGGCTGGCTGCATCTGCAGCTCCCTGGCCAAGATTTGCATTGCAGGCCCTGAGAAGCAGTGACCTGTGTCTAGGTGCTCTTCTGTCTGAGCACCTAAGTTTGGATTTTTCAGCTCTTCACCTGGCCTATTTTGGCTGTTCGGATTTGAAGGGAGCCTGTATGTAGATCACCCGGACAGATGACAGAAGAGGAGGTTAATGACAGATCTTAGAGCTTCTCACCACCAGGTAGCAGGGTACCTATTTGAGTAGCTGCTTATGAAGGGACAGACTGTATTTTTACATGTGAGTAATTGCCTTTTCATCTGAAATCAATGCCCAAATGCCATCCATGTGGAAGAAGGTGTTTTAAGACAATAATGGCAGGGTCTTTGTTTTAAACAAGGATGTTTGTTTCTTATTAATTGTTGCCGTATTGAGTTGTTGCTTTCCATTTTTTTGCTGCTCTCACCTGTAAATAAGAGAATGAATCTGCCTCTTAACAAGGTACAGGCTGATTGCTGCATGTCAAAGAATGAGCTGCCTTTTCAGTCCTGTGTGTGTTCGCCTGCCTGCCAAGTGATTAATTACACTGTATGAACAGCAGAAAAATTGTTGAAACATGACAAATAAATTGTGTTTGCCTCTGGGATGGAGCTGGGACTACTAGCTGATCTGCTGCTTTGAAAATATTTTCAGTAGCAATTAGGAGTCCCCCACTGGCTTCTGAAAAAAGTTTTTTCCCCACTAGCTGCTTGAGGATATCTGCTAACACCTGTGTCAGAACAGAGGGGGCCTTTCGGCACTGGAGAAAGACTGTGATCCAAATGGGTTTTTCATTAGGCTGTGGAAGAACATAGTAGTCTGAGACACAGCTGGACTGAGGAAAGGTGAAGGGCCATTTGCATAGGTCTCCTTTGTCAGCCTGGAATTGCAGTTATTATCTCCGATTCTGCTGTCTCTTGCTATTTATTGGAAAGCAAAGCCCAGGAAAGCTTTGAAAATTTTATTGAACTCAAACTTGCAGTTCTTTTCTTGTTCTTGTTTCCATCTCAAATAAAGCTCTTCTTTTTTTCCACTGAGGACATCCCTTTCACCAGGCATGCCAGCAGTTGCAGTAATGCTAGTTTGCTAGTGAAGAAATCCCTCTGGGTCACTTCAGTAGAGAAGAGCAAGCAAAGACATCAAATCTTATCTGAGCCCAAGAAACATCTGCCACATCACTTCTAGTTTCCCAGAAGCCTGTTCTGCCCAGTTTGTGGCAGACTTTTCTAAAGATCTGCATCCTTCAGAGCTGGACTGTTGATGTATTTTTATCTTTGGTGCAGACCTAGCAGGGCTGAGCCCCTAACAAACCGTCTTCCCCCATAGTTTGCGCTGGGTCTGTGCACCCTTGTTGTACTGAGCTCACTCTTCCTTCTGGAAGCTGAAGCAGAGTTCGAGTGAAGGATGTCAGATCCAGCGGGGAAACTTTGAAGAGTCTGTAATCAGAATTTTTTGTATTTTTCATCTCATATATGCTGTGTTTTGAAGCAGTGGCTCCACCTTGACCATCAAGTCACCAGTGCTCTTGGGCGAAATGATTGACCTCATTTGTCAGGAGGGTTTTCTTGATACTATTTTTCCTAATGTTAAACCCAGGTGTTGCCTAACTGTTAATGCGAAATACATCTTTCCTCCTGCCTTCTGTGATAGCATTGGCAGAGACACTCCTATCTTAGCAGAGGCAAAGCAGCTAAGATGTCATTAAGTTGGAAATACCTTTCCAACTCATAGCAAAGAAAAAACAGCCTACACGGTAAGGAGAAACAGTATTAAACATAGCAAACTGAAGCTTTCTTTTTTTCTGTTTCTTATCAGCCTCCAATTTTCTCCACCACCCACATTCTCTGTCATTCTTGGCTCCCATTGTGTTTTCAGCCTTGCAGATGCTCAGTTGTCTGCCTTGTGTGTGAACACTTCCCTCCCTGTGCTTGAGACTCTTGGGGTGTTTATGCTACACAGCAATCAGCACAGTGCATGTTTGCAAATTGTTTCCCATACCAAGCTGCTGGTGGGCTCTTGTGTCCTGCTGTCGCTGTGGGACCCGTGCTGTGATTAGGAGCAGCTCATCCTAACATCTTTCTCCAGGAAGCTGGGAGAGAGGCCGCATCTTCATTCCTGCAGTAGTCTAAACCTGGGACGTGCATAACCCCCAGTACTTCAACTGGAGAATGTTCTGGCTCAAGCCTCTCTCTTGGGTGTGCCAAGGGAAGCAGAAGGTTCCCTGGTTTCCCTGGGCTAATCTAGAAGTCTGTTTTATATTTGGTGCTCCTAAATCTGCCAGATTCTCTTTCCCCTCAGCTTCTGCTGCATCCCCTGGGAAATGAGCATGCTCAATATCACCAGGGATCGCCTTTTGGGAGGTGCAGCCTAGGGATTGATCCCAGCCCCTACTGAAATCAGTAGAAAGACTTCTCAGACGCTGGCATGAGTTCGGCCAACAGCCTGGGTTGTTCCTGAGGTGGTTGTTGCCTGAATCCCTTGCTGGAGAGGTGGGGAAGAAAAGCCTGATAAAGTTTGATAAAGTACAGTCGTGCAGTCACAGAGAGAAAAAAGTTTCTGTTCCTAGGTAGGGCTAGGCAGGATTATACAGAGGTAACACACAGTCTGCACCTCTAAAGGCAACACTCTCAGCGATTCATTTTTTCCTATTTTTTTCCAAGTATCAGCAAGAAACATTAACTACAACTGCTGAGAAACCCCCAGTGAACAGTTACCAAAAGCAATGAAGAGCACAGCATGCCCCCATTTGGGACTAATTTACATGGAAATTGCCTGCTTTCACCTGGCAATATTCTGAATTATATTTTTTATGTTTGTGCATACATGCAAAAGTAAGTGTCCTTGGTACAAAACACCTGCATAAAAATAATCTACCTCTCTGGCTGCTCAATCTGATTACAGAATGCTGCCCTGAAGAACTGCTGTACCGAGAATGAGCAGTTTTGCACTCAGGGCAAGGTTGGCATCTTCCAACAAAATAAATGCTGACTCCTCCAAAAACAGCCATAAAAGAGATTGAGGATTATTTTCTTTTTCAAACCCAGTTTGAATTTTTGGTTTGGTGGAACATCACACACTGACACTTTTAAGGGGGAAATTACTTTTTCTCTGACTTGTTTTTGCTTGGTTGTTGTATAAAACACACCTAAAATAATAAAGAAGTGAAACACTCTGCCCCAGTCAAAAAAGATTTCTTCCCTTTCTCAAAATGTGTTTTGGATTTTCTTTTGAGAAAAATCCGAGGTTTTGACCTTCTCATCCTGAGCTGGCCCAAGAAAATATTTTGAAATCTAAGAGGTCCCAGACTGGGAGAAATGTTTTCCCACCCAGTTCATGCCACAACACCCTGGTAGATGGACTTTGCTCCCTCCAAATGCAGTCCCACTGTCTGAGGCCAGCAGGAGACTGACTGCCCAGGGCTGGGGGGGTGACCTGATAGAGATGTTGCTTGAGTTTCCAGAGCCCTCAGAATGGAGTATCTCAGTGCAGTAGCGTTTATTCAGTTAGCGCCATGTTTTTGGGGTTGAGAAGTTGGGCTGTATTTGTGTATGTCAGTGTTTTTTGTACAAATTCTGCCAGTTAGCTGGTTTAAATTTTAAGCACCTGCTCTTGCAGGTGGACTACTGGCCTCCTGTAATAGAAGCTTAAGTCAATGAGGGAACAAGCATTATTCGCTTCCCACAGGCACTTGTCTGAGTCAAAATTTACCATTTCTTAGGGCTATATTTGGCTGGGTGGTTTGAAACAGGCGCAAGTGTGACTGCCGGTTCAGCCATCCTTGCTGTGACTCGGCGACGGAGATGAAGTTCCAACTGTAATATCCTTCCAGGCATCTATAGGAAAATCACTTTGTGCACTTCTATTTTTGTTATCTATGGCTCTTTTTTGAGTATTTATTTCTGTTCTGTGGCCCAGGTAGGGGTTTTTATAGCATTCAAAAGCTTTACCATTTGAAAGCCTGTCACCTATGTCTGTGACAGAACCTCTGTTTAATAGACATTTTCTGTCTCATCCATATTTTTTCTTTCTGAGGCATTATCTTCAAGCTTTTAATCTGCTGATTTTCTGACTGAGCACAGTTTTGGGGGTGGTTTTTCTGGAATTGTCAGTTACCATGGCAAAATATTCCCCCCATCCTTGTATCTCCATGGATAAGCCAATTTAGGCTTTGGGTAGAGGCTTTGAAATGACTGAAAGCTAAAAGTTGGTCTTTTTCTATTGAGGAAGTTACATCGCTATTGATTTAGTCCTTCAGGTAAGTATGGCTTTGTGGTTTAGTCCTTTTTACCTTTTGTTTGCTGTACTGAAAATCTGTCCACTTTAATTTGTTGTGTGTCTTGAATACAGCCTTATTAAAAACTTAGGCAAAAGAAATATTGTGACAGCACTCACTGTGTACTGTACTCCTGTGAAAGAAATAGAACTGCTTGGTCAGAGGGTGGTGAATGAGTCTTGACTCTGATATATGGTCTTTGGGGAGTACCAAAATACCTGTAATTACATGCACTGCCTCTTACGTGGCTACTTTTGTGTTCAGTGGGTTTCTTGACACTTGTGTGACAAGATGATGATGTCTTTGCCCTCCAGTTCATAAACTTGAAACTTTCTCTTTCTTTGTTTGTTTTTATTTTTTAATTTTTTTATTTTCTATTCTATTCCTATTTATTTCTATTTTATTTTTTTATTTCCTATTCTGCTTCTCATCTTTTCTCCTTGCTGCTTGGGGAAATTTGTGCTGCATTTGTGGAAGATATTGGGACACAGAGTGTTCTTCTTGGAATATTTTCAGTGGGAAGGCTGTGAAGTTGAAATACAGGAAATTTTTTTTTGGAGTAAAAAGCGTTGGTTTAACTTAGTTTTGTTTTTTGTTTTTTGTTTTTTGTTTTTTAATCAGAAGAAAGTTCTGTGTAGACCTGTAAAAGCTGGTTGATAAAGCCAAGATTCCAGGTTATTATGAAACTGTAGAGAGAAAAGTCAACCGCAAAGAAATGTCCTAACTAAACAAAACCAGTGAAATCCCTCATTGCACAAGCAAACAAAAAGGATTTGACTGCTTCTTTTCTGCCTTCTAGCCTCTCTGACCAAACTGAAAGCAGTGTATTTTTTTGGAGGTAGCTTCTCTCATTTTTCAAAATAAGAGCTGCACATACTGCTAGGAATTTTCCCACTTACGTAAAAAATTCCTCCGTAGGTGAAATCTTATGGGAATAATTTCTGTCACACAGCTGCACCTATAATGCCCACAATATTTTATAGTTCAAATACGTGATTTCAGCAGCCTCAAGAATTGCCACCAGAATGACCCATGCAGTTCATGAAATTGCCCAGTACTTTGCCTAGTTATGAAAGCTTTAGGTCACCTTTCCCACTTCCTTATTCTCGCATTTCACACCCAGCCCTTGCAATGTCCACAATTCCTTCAAAACTGTGTGGAATTTGGCCTACCCATTCAAGTGTCTGTCCCCCCCAGGTTTTCCCAGCCGCACTGAGACCTGCCTCCCACTGTGGGAGACAACAGCAGAGAGGTGCCGCAGGGAGGGGACTGTGGCACTGTCCTCTCTTGGAGTCTACAGAACTGTTTAAAATTAAACCATTGTACTCAGCTGGGCTCACAGAGCTAAAAATTAGATCTTGATTATCTTGTCTATTTTTAGAAGCTGGAGAAGAATCAAAATGTGACTTTTTTAAATTCTTTTTTTTTTACACGCTGCAGTGGAGAATGTATTTGTCTGGGTGGAGGCAGGCTTTTCCAGTACTGTCACACATCTGGGCTGCGATAAGCAATTTGTAACTGAACAGGAAGAAAAAGTAGGCCAGCCTACAAGAGAGTATCTAGGAATTACTCCTGAGGGATTTGTGCTACGCTGCCTCCAGCAGCTGAAATAACAGCATGAAATTGCGATTAAAAATTAAAAAGAGATATGGGCTATTTGACCTTCTTTTAATCAGGGACACAGAGGCCCTGTCTAGAATAAGGATACAGAGAAATGCAGCTTCTGTTGAGCAACTGCATGCCAAGAAGGGGCTGCTGAAGTTCATCCTAAGCTCGGTGGAACAGAGAGATCATTTCTTTCCATTCGACACGGTCCTTGCAGAGCCTGGACCAGTTTCAGAGCTGTGTGTACGCTGGTGGGGCAGTGGCAGCAGGTACGGGGACTGCTGCCTGCCGAGCAGTGTTTAGAAGTAGAGTGGAACAGTCCTTGCTCCAAGAGCTACAGTCTAAACAGATGAGAAATAGGAAAGAAACTGTCAACTATTACGTTTCCTAAGTTTACAGAAATCCAGGCAAGATTAATCAGGCCCCTGAGAGGCCTTGGTAATTAGAAGTTTGCTATTTGGCTCACCTTTTCACCCAGGCTGTTATTGTAATTACACGGTTGACTGTAATATCAGTTGGGGAATAGGCCATGAGATGGAGTAGCCTGTTTAGGTGGATGTGTACACTGGATCCTAGCTTTGTTTCCGTACTTGGCATTATGATAAGCTCCTAGCAAGGTTAAGTTGGAGTAATAATGTAGCCATGACAATGTTGATACAGTGTTGACGCAAATGCTGATGAGCATTTTGGGCTGACAGTGTGGACCTGGCAGCCTAGTCTCAAACCACCATGACTAGGAAGTGTTTGGAAAGGGAATGCATAAAATAGACATAGTAAGGTTAAAAAAGGGTGATTCCTTGGAGCTTTTCCCAGCCTGTGTAAATAGGACTGTGATAACAAGCAATTTGGCTTTGCAAGAGACTTTGATTTGTTCTTAGCTGTGGAGCCCGAAAGCCTGCGAGGAGACATCCCTAGTGTGAAGCCTGTTCACTTGTTGCCTTTCTACATGTCTGTGGTCACTGGGCATGTTGTTTGGGGCAAAGGCTTTCTCAGTATGTGTTTGTACAGCACCACAAAGAGCCAAAGCAGGAAAGTGACTGGAGGAGAGAAAGTTTGCAGGCTCTGCACTCTTTGATAGATATATCTGAAATACATAAATATGGTGTAAATATATTGTAGAGCTTTGTCCAGCCATTTTTACAGAATAGAGCAATACTTAGGTAAACTTTCTTGCCCATAGTAGAAATTTATTCATAACATCTCATTTAAAATGGGGGGAATTTTTCAACTTACACATGCTGAATATGCTACTACCTTCTTCCAGCAGCAGAGAGGACGTGTTTGGCTTGGCTTGTTTCGGTCACAGACAGAGCAATAGACAGAACCTCAAGTATTTTTATATATTCTCCACAAGAAGTTTCCTATATTGGTAACTGTTCTGCATTTATTACTGGCATGTGTGTGTGGAAAAAAATTATTGCTGTTTGTTGCTCCAATGAGTTTTTCATTACTGTGTCCTTGAAGGCTAATGTCATTGAGGAATATTTGTTGGGGTAACTAGGGCACGTGTCTTTCATCAGGAGATGGACCATATGGTTACAATGCCCTAAGACACACTCCTGGAAATGTCTAGTGCATGGAAGATGGGAACCTGTCCAGAATGGGGAGGAGTATTTAGGAACCGCTAAGAACTGTTGGTCACATTCTTAGATGGTGAAAATCAACCAAAGAGCATGAAAGGGGCGAGCCTATGTTCCTGCTGAGTTTTTTTGCCCACCAGGTAAGCTTTTAAGACTGTTACAGTAGGAACTTTTTTCATATATATGCCTCCTTTCAACTCTTACAGCTTCACCTTCACCAAGGTCCTCTTTTGTCTTTTAAAGTTTCAGAACTTAAAATGGTTTGTCATATCTAGACCTTTAAAAGAAAGTCTCTGCCACAAATCTCTACATTTTAGACTAGTGTACTTCGTGGGATCTTTGCTCTACTGGCTTCTTGTTGCACTCCTCAGAATAGTTCATAGACCAGTTTCATCAGCTTTTTTTCTGTAGGAATTTCTGCTATTTGGCCTGCTGGCTCCAAATTATTGCAATGTTTTCAACTGGATTTGTTCTCAGTGCCTCGTACCAGAGAGCTCACATCACGAGTGATCTGAGACTGAATGAAGAACTGGTGTCCTACTTTTCCTTTGTCCATTCACAGTACAGAATAGCCTCTAAGCAGAGTGCGTGTGCAAAACTGAGCTGTGCGCACTGAGGAGATGGGTGTGCAGGGACAACCCACCTAAAATGCGTATGTAGAAAGACTGCAGTGAAGAATAAAGGAAAAGGGGAGCGGGAGGTGAATTCTCAAAAATTAGAGGAAAGTAAATCTAAGGCCACAAAAAGGAAGTTAAAGGTTGGAAGATTAAAGGAAAACAAACTGGGAGAAGTCTGAACTGTGACTAGGAGAGTTTGTCTTCTTCACCTGCTACTTATGGAGAACTGGATATTCTGCAAATGCTTAACTCTATCTAGTATCCCCCAGTTATCCCAAAGGACCACATGCAACGTACAACCTCCAAAACTGGAAATCCTAATTGAATTATAAGTATTTACTGTGGTTAAATTTCCGTGGGTAAACTCGGAGGAGGAATTTAGTCTGATAAATATGAAACCTGTGACTAAAGTGAAGAATAAGTGTTCCTTCCTTGGTTTTTGTTGTTTTGGTTTGTTTTGTTTTTTTAATGCATGCATGATAACAAAATAGAAACCGAGATGGTCAGAGGTAATTTGCATCCTTTTTGTGATCAGCTTATCACCAACAATCTAGAAATGTTAAATTCTGAAGATGCTGAGTCCACTGTTCTGGAGTCTCTAGGTGTCCAAGTGACATCAATCCTGACCATAAAATAATGCAACTCTTTTCTGGGAGCGGGGGACGAGGCCTTTCATGTCTGTGTGTCTCTGGACTTGTATACACATTTTCAAAGTTCTGGATTCATGTATTTTCTACCTGCATGCTGTGGCTCTGCTCTTGTTTATCTCCGAGAGCACAGAGTGTGTCTATTGATGAAGAGGAGCTGAGAACCTCGTTGGTATTCTCCCTCCCTTTCCAGCAGCACATTTGCTACGTGCCTATGTACTCCAGAAACCTGGGGGCTCTAGACTGGTAACCGATGTGCCCTACCTCATCATGGGATTTAGGCTTTAAGCGTTTGTGAAAATCTTAGCCTTTGCTTTGTTAAATTCTTGGCTTTTTTGAATGAGCTTGCACAGATGTTTCCAAGGAAAGATTCATAAGTTGCTATTAACCCTGTGGAAAAGTGAGGAGGGAGTCCCAAATAATAAATTAAGTCAGTATTTCACTGAGTCTCTGAGATCTGATTTTTGTGGAAATGAGTAATGCATAGTATTTTGTGAGACTAATAGATAAATACTGCCTTTCATAAATATTTGTTTACCTCTGAACTCTTCAGCACAAGGACGACAACCATCCCTTTATGAATCACTCTTCAGGGTTTATCTACCTGCAGGAGCTGCCACAGGTTTCTCATCTGAGAAATTGTCAGTTAAGAGAAAGAGTAAATCACTGGTTTTCTGTTTCTGCTGTATCTTGAAATTTCACTTAAAATTTTTGTTTGTCTCATTGCCAAGCCAATGGTGAAATACTACAGGAGAATTATAAAAGGGAGTTTTGTGCAGTAAATTCACAATTTTCACCTGTTGCCTAGTATGATTCCTTGCCTATAAAGAACCTTTGAGTAAGACTTCTCAGATTACTGCACCATGACAAAACTTTGCTATGAGGAGACATCCCGTGTCATGTTGTGGTACTCAACTCAGAGGGGAAAGAGATTGTACTCAGATACCACAGAAGATGCCCTGCCAAGAGTGACTGATACCCTGCTGGTCTACAAAGAAAAGTTTCGGCAGTGAAATGTACTGAATAACACTCACCCTTGTGCTTCATGAAGCAAAATCCTAGGGCCAGGGAAAGTCCTGGAGCACTTTCTCTGCAGTTATTGAAGATTACTATTTTTTCTCCATGAACAAAATTGTCAGATGTTTCCTGACTTGGAGCCAGGGCATTACTTGCTGTGCTGCTGAGTGACATGCTTTTCCTCTAGCTTGTATGTAGTCTCATTAGATCAAAAACCTTTACAGGAAAAGACAGTGTCTCTGATTGTGTTTGTATAGTGCCTATCACGTGGGGCTCTTCATTTGCCTCTCCCCTGGGAGGACAAGACCACTTCATTTTAGAAGGAAGAGATCAGAAAGGGAAGAAATGAGCTCTATTAGGACTATATAAATATTTACTGTACAAAATGTTCGTATTTAGTTTGACTTAGATACTTGAATTCTGTATAGACTCACCTTTCTGTGCAATGTCTTCTTTCTTATGAGGGAACTGATATTCAGGAGAGGAAGGACTCTTCTGAATCAGCTCCCAGGAGCTCAAACTGCGTTAGGACATCCTCCCCTATCTGATCTTGGCTCATCTCTGGTAGCATGGCTCCCTGGGACTAGCTTGTGCAGGTCCACTTGGGGAGGGAGGCACAACATCCTTTCCCCAGCACCCACTCTCCAGTAGGCTGGGGCTGCACTCCTGCCACTTCCACAAGAGCCAGTGGGTAACACGAACCACATGGACCACACACGTTTCTGTTTCCTGAGGTAATTCACCATCTGTAACTGCTTCTTAGATGACATGGGGTCCCAAAGCTTCCTACAAGCTGACAACTCCTTACTGTTTCACAGCACCTCTTTTCTCATGGTGTCTAAACACTTCCATATTGAACATGATTAATTAGAAGGGAGAGGTGAGTGTCAAAGGCTGGGATCAGTGTTTAAGAGTAGTTCAGTTTTTTAATTTGACCTGATTACGGAAATAGAATTTGAAAGGTAACTGGAGGTAGTTTACTCCCTGGTGAGATGGTAGAGAAAGCCACATCACATTTAGCACAGGGAGGGGCCTGTCCATGACCTGCTTTTTGCAGGACGTGGGGCAAAGTAGGGCCCTAGCTGGGCTCGCCCTGCAGTCACAGGGTGTCTTGGTTTTGCATGGATGTTTCCAGCCTGCGCTGCTAGTCTTGGTGCGGCTGCTGCAGGGAAATCTTCTTCATTGGCTTAGTTTCCTTCTAATATTGTATATTCAGAATGTCTGTGGAGCACCAGGGCCATTGACAATACTGCTGATTACTTCACATCACTGTTTAATTAGGATGAAAGACAGAGGATGAGCAATTGGAGATTTTACACTTGGGAAAGAAATTGATTTATGGAACAATCAGTCTGTTGGCTCCGGCAGGCTTTTCTTTAAAAAGCATTCTTGTCACTTTTGGGTTGATCTAAATCAAGGAGCTTGTGCAAATTTATTCTCAGCCTGTGATTGCAGAGACCTAACAATGGGGCAGAAATTGATCCTCTCTCAAATTCTGTGTGATACCTCGGGGAGTTGAAGTAGGGAGCCCAGGCCCTCTGTGAGCCTGGAGTTTGCAATTCCTTAGTGGGACTCCATTGAAAGGCCTTGCCTGGGCTGTGCCTTTTCAGTCACAGAGAACTGCTCTTGCTATAGCAAGGAATTTCTGTTCTTTTGCCAGCGTAGAATTGCCTGGGAATTAAAACTGATCTTATTTTAAAGGCAACTATGGGATGTACATACCTGCTGCACTCCCCCATTACTTGTATGAATGTGAAGATTGCCCAAAAGCAGTAGAAAATCAATGTGATGGCACCTTAGAAAGCTCTTCATAGTGCTAATGTTGTCACAACTTTGCCCACACTTGTGAGCTTTATTGAACAGCTGTATGTTTCTCCTAAAGCTGGGAGTTTTCCCTGCGGCATTCTGAAAAGATGTTATGCGAGTTGAAGAAGGTATCTAGCCTCCTACAACAGATCTGCACCTGCTGTTCCTGGCTCCACGGCTAGGGCCCACCATCATCCAGTCTAGCGTCATCACACTCAGCTTTTGCCAGGCTGCCAACAGCCCATATGCCAGGGCTGGCCTCTGCTGTCTGAGATGAAATGTCTTTCAGATCCTCCTCACAGTTAAGCTGAACCAGAGGTTATGTTTTTCCTGGTATGTCTGCATTTGTCAAAGAAACTTCTCTACGGTTATATTTATACTCTTATCCATGGAGGGACTGTAATAGAAACAAAAGGCTGCTTTCTGTGACTCTCTGAGGCTGGTGCATCACTTGTTGCTCTGGAGTTCCTGTGGGGAGCTATAGGTTCAGCTCAGCTATAGCTGAGTTGCCTTCTCTTCCTATTTCTGTAGCTAGAGAGGGACATATTTCTGTGACCAGATGGAGAGATTGATGCAAATACTTGGGTAGTGAACATTTTTCAGATAAGAAAAATGAATTCTAACTTTGCTGTTAATGAAATGTGTACTTGGAGGGACTCTGTAATGCTGAACACAGGGCCAGGAGAGAAAACAGCTGAATTCATTTTCCTATTGCTGCAAACCTCACGTGATTTTTGGGCAGGGCAGCTGAATCATGCCCTCCATCATACCGTGTCGTCCCCCCTATCAGTAAAATAAGGATAAAACTATTAGTTCTGGCTATTTGGATGGCAAGCTGGCTGGCAGAGCATGTTCCCCTGACTGTATGTGCCAGCTGTGCTGTGCAGAATAGCTCCCTCCTCTGATCTGTTGACTGGCTCCAGTGAACTGTCTTGTGTATTAACACGTTGTGCCCCATAGCCTGAAAACAGCAGCCATGTCCCTCAGCTAACAACTCCAAAAGGGCTTGACAGTTAAATAATTGCCTCTGCTGCCTGGCTTTTAAGAAATGAAGTGAAACTTAAATAGGAGTTCTGCAAAGTTTGATAGCCCTTCCACTCCGCTGGCATCATTCATGGTGGGCGTTCAAGCTTCCAGCCTAATGGGGATTTGTGAGAAGGCATCAACTCAGAAAAAGTGTCAACAGCATCACAGGTCAGACAAGGACATATTATTATGCACCTTTGAAAACACAGCCAGACTTCACATCTCAGCCCAGCATGCAGCAATCATTAGTCACCCTGCATAATCCTCTTGACCTATTTTTTTTTTCCCTTTCACAGTGGTCACATTTGAAAATATTGTCTAGAGTCGGTTGGGCTCACACAAAGTTGTTAATTGGGAGCTGTCTGGCTAAGGGGTAACACAGAGGCAAAGTTCAACGCAGTGTGCTCAGCATCCGGGCTGCAATGTTGAGCGTTCCCAGGGAGGTGATGGTGGGGAGGCCTTGTGTCACCAGTATGCACAGGGACTTGATTCCTGTTGCTTCCAAAGGGGCACCTGGGCACTTTGGTTTATCTGGAATTAAGGATTTGACAGGATCTGGTCCAGCAGAAGGGTTTGAATGTGAGAAGCACTAATGGCATTTACATACAGGAGGAAAAGAGTAGTTGGAACAATGGACCAGCCAGCAAGAGACTGCCTGCACACCTCCATCCTGGAGAGCTAGGTGAGCATGGCCTTTGTCATTAGGGAATTTTTAAAGGGGTTGCCACCCTGGTTGCTTCCCCTAAGACTGGTGCAAAAGATGTGCAAAGCAGCACAGTTCACAAGCGCTGTGCACTGAGGCTGTCACTCACCATCATCTTACAGTAAGCTGCTCTCAGTTAGCCTGGAGGAACAAGTGTAGGGTGGCCCTACACAGGTGGCAAGATGTGGAAATGATCTGCAAACTTGGTACAGAGGCTTGTTACTTCCAAGAGATTTATTCTGCATACCATATATCTGTTAAGTTCCTGGAGCTGGCAGCCACAGATATGTAGATGAAGGAATTAGCATAAAAACTATCTACAATACTTATTCCATTATTAGACTATCAAAGTGCTTCCTAGGCTCTAATGAATTCATCTTACAGCTTCTCTGGGAGCTAGGAAATTGTTATTCATCCCAAGTTTGAAGAAGATAAATTGAGCTGCTCAGTGATAAGGCCCAGGTGGGTGGCAGAGTCAGATTGGTTTCCAGAAAAGCCAGGAGACTACATACCACTGAGGTCATGGGAGATGTCCATCACCGAGTGGGAACCTGTGCCTATGTCTCAGCTGCTGCCCTGTCTGCTGGCCCAGGTCTTATATCTGAGTATATGTAACATTCAGCAGTACTTTTGTGTGTGTATGTAGAATTGGATACCAAATTTCATAGCCTAATAATCTTCCAGAATGCTTTTCCTTGTTCCCCTGTCTGCAGAGCCCACCCAAATAAAAGGCAGAGTGCAAAGCAGGGCTGCCTTGCCTTGACTGGGGAAAAGATCAAAGCTCTGGTTGTGATGGTGCTGAAGGCATACGCCTTTCTTGCTTACCTACACTAGTTTATGAAGGTACTAGCCTAGCAAGATTGGCAGGTGTCAAATCTACTTCTACTTTATAAAAACAGTTAAGGGCAGCATTATAAGTTTGGAGCACCCTTGTAAAAACAGGCATGTTCTAATTAATTAGGTCAGGCTGTATTCTGCTAGAAGGAGCTAGTGTTGGAAATCTTGCCTCTCCCTGTCACATCAGCCTTCCTGCCTTTTCCTGATGTCTCTGGGGCCAGAGGTATATGTGCTGTTACCCTCCAGTCCCTGCAGGCATCTATAAAAATTTGCAAGGCTTGATTTGGAGCTGAGGGACATGAAGTGTGGTACCTACAATGCAATACACACGTGATCAGAAATTGCTTCTCTGCCACTGTAAGGTTGCATGCTTGTGGTCAGGAGTGGTGCATTCAGTGTATTTGAGGGCTGGTGCAGGTAGGATCTTACTTGGTTCTTGCTCTTTGTGAAGCTGTTTCCTTGTCTATTTTTGACCTACTGTGACAGGACTGGGCTGTGTCAGTCTGCCCTGCATATTTCTAGCTTCATTAAATCCCTGGGTACTGAGTGCTACTGTCTGTGCTCTTTTGCTGTTCATTTCTGTAGGGATTTAGGGCAGAAGTGCTTTATGCTACCGTCATCATCTTGTAAGGAGCAAAGAAGAAATAGTGTATTCCCTAGATGCCAGGATAATCGTATCTTGACAGCATACTAATTAATCATCTCGTAATCAGGTAATTATTTCCCATGTAACTGTCTAATTACCATTTAGTAGCCCAGATTTCAGCCTGCAAATAGCTAATATTTTCAAGCGAGTGTTTCAAAAGGAGAGGAACACAGTGGGCCATGAATCCTGATGTAACTCTTCTGTCTTCCTTGAATTACTCCTGGGATTAATTTGGTCTGCCAGTTCTTTTAGTCTACTGAACCACAAGGGAGCCCTAATTATTGCCATATTGGCAACAAGAAGAGTACGACCAACTCCATTGCTCAGTGTAATGGACTTAGCTGCTATACTACATCTGTTAATGTGCTCAGAAGTGCATCCATATGTTGGCTCCCTATGAGCCCTTACTAACCTAGCAGATTATAAGCTAACAAGCTTGAGCCATACTTTTGGGATCAATAGACAAGATGCTCTTAAAAGGAAAGGTTATATATTAGAGCATATTGAATCTCTATGGTAGATTTACTTGTAAGCCAAGGAAGACCGCAAAGATAAAAATTACACACTACAGCCAAAGCTTACTTAACATTCATACCTTGAGTGTGTTTTCACCTCTACCTCCACCTGGTTTACTTATGCTTTAGTTAGGTTTCCCAATGTTTGTGTTGTGTCTTGAGTGTGTGTGTGTGTGCATGCATGTGAGTTCCACTTCCATCCATCAAAAAATTTAGACTCATTCAAAAATTTTAACCACATTTGGAAGAGAGGCAGGAACCTCAACAATATTAAACTCTTATGTTTCATAAAAATAGGCTTTTGTATGGGTATAGTTAAAGCAAGACAGGCCTTCGTTCATGTGACTTTACCAGTATAAAAATGATTTAATACATTGACACTGTTCCCATATGTGAAAGAAATCAAGGGAAGCTGATAGAAGGCACTTCCCCACTTGTGGAGCTGCCTCTTGGGCTGGTAACATTATTTAGGTGTGTGTATTTTGGGTTGTTGTTAAGTATGTCCCACAATATCTGTGTCAAAATTACAAAACTAATCCTTAAGACGTCAGAGTCCAGCTCAAATGGCATATGTACACCTACCACAATGTTGGCCATGAACACATGGATGCGTTAATATCTCCCATTTTTTTACAGCTGTGTGACCCTAACAAAGAGGTAACGTCGCGTCTTGGTGTTAGATTTACCCCAGACAAATTGCAGCAATTTTCTCATGTTTTTTAGTGCTCAGTTGTACCCAGCTGCCTTTGTATGAATTTGCTGCATGTTTACAGCTTCATGTGTCCAGACCATCAGACCTTTGCCTAGCCCAACCCCAGGATGGCCTTGCAAACACTCTGAGGAACTGCAGTGTGTTTGATTTTCCTTGGCTTGTTTTCTTTCAATTATCTGTCTTCGTTGTGATAAAGACTGCTGTTGTTGACCTCAGAAGTGCTTTGCTTCGTGGAGGACACAAAAGGAGGAACGATGTGCAAGCTCTGCTCTCAGTAGCTGGCCTCATGGAGCTTCTCCCTAGAGAAGCCAAGAGGAGGGAAATAGAGACCACGTAAATAGCAGGGACCCTCCAAGAACATGTGCTGAAGGAAAAGCAGCTAAAAATAGTCTCTAAGGCTAAATGTGAATCATCTGGAGAGTAGCTAGCAAAAGTTTCTGCAAGAAAATCCTGAAAGGAGGAAGCCATGTTTTCAGAAGCAATCATGCAAGCTGGAAGCAAATAAAGTATTCCCATGAAAACCTGTCACCTCCAACATGTGCAGTTGGGAAGACCTCATATCCTTCCCTGGGTCTGCCTTCTCCAGTTATGCTGAGGGTCAACTCAATCTCATCCTTACTGGTGCAGTTTCCAGTTAAGTCTCTCTCAGTATGGAATTTTTTTCCAGATTTTGATCATGTTTCAAGAACTGGAGCTCCAGTGAGTGGAATCAGGCTTTGCGAGAACAGCCAGTCCATGTAATTTCTCTCTTCCTCTGGTCAGGCAGTTCCTAGAAACATAGCAAGGTGGTAAAACTCATTAAAAAACAGTTTATCCCTTTGCACCCCTTCTCCCAGTTCAAATGCTTATCCACTCCTGTCTTCCCTCTGCCATGCATTCTTCCTTTTTTTTCAGCTATAATCTGCTGCTGTGGGTTACCAGAGCTATTTCTAATGCAACAAGTTTAATCCGAAATTGAAAAGTCTTTGTGAGCTGAGGCCTCAGTGTCATGTGGGGAATGAATATCTTAGATGCAGGAAGGGATCAAGGTGGCTTCTTTGTTACCGGTAGTTAACACAATCTATTGTGGATTATTTAATTGCCATTTATTTGTGTCTTTGTATCTCCTACTAGGAAGAAGTGCAATCTGGAAATAAGATAGTTTACAAATAGCTGTAGTTTTGCTGTAGCACCAGGAGAAAATTCAGCTATAGTGCAGCTATAGTGTGTTCTGACAGGCATTGAGGAGGCAGATTGAAGCCTTTCTGCTATACAATGCTGGGCTACAAAAGCAGCATTAGGGCCAGCAGCCCTTGCTAGGCGGGAGTAGCTGATCGCAGATGTATCCCGTAGTGGCGCGGGGCAGCGTTGGCTTTCCAGAACAGCACACATCATGCACAGCTGCCCCGAGAAGTAGCAGGAGGAGACGCAGTCCCACGGCCACACTGCTGTGACAGAAGCAGGGGCTGAGCTGTCACACGGCTGCAGGAGGAAGCCTGGGCCTTCAAGACACTGCTGCCACTAGCCCCTCACCTCTGCATTCCAGCTTGGTGTGATTTTTCTCTGGGTATCTTTCAGCTTCTCTTTCATGTGATGGCATTTCTAGCTGAGACACTGGACAGAGTGCCAAGTCCAACGGTAAAGCTGTTGTCCGTCAAAGTTGACATGTCCAATTTTGACAACGTTTTGGCTCAGGAGAAAAGCAATTATGTCTAAATTTCAAAGCATCTCCTTTTGATATCTTTCAGAGTGGAGAGTGTCAATTTCATGTTGACTGGATTTTTAACAATTTAATTGCATAAACATTTAAGAAACCGATTTACCCTGTTTTTTAAAAAAACATCTTTTAGTGAGAACTTTCACATTTTCTTTTAATTCTTTTCAAGAGTATCTGAATTCCTCTTTCATAGTTCCTACTTCCAGCCTGAGGCTGGTGAAAGACAGGGCAGCTATCCAGTAAAGCAATCTAGGAATATAACAGGAACTATATTTCATCAGAAATTGTTCTTTTCCATTCAGAAGAAGAATGGCTAATGCGTGGTGCTTTTCTACTAGCTGTTAACAATGCACTTAGTTTTTCCTGACATGCTTAGAAGAATGCGACAAGAGCCCCAAGACATCTTCTAACAAAGAAACATATCACTTGGCGTTTTTACAGCAAACTGAGGCTTTTCTGGGTTACACATGTCAAAGCTAAGTAGTGGGTGTAACTTCCATTACCCACCAGAGAGGAAACAGAAGGAAACAGTCTGATAAAATTGTAGTGTTTTATTAGGCAAATTTTCCCATGTAAGGCTAAAAAAATTGCTGCCTGCTGAATTTATTCCAGACTTCAGACCTGCTTTTTAAAAAGCTTAAAGTGTGAACAGGTAAGGAGTTAATTTACCTTATCAGATTTAGACCTTCTGAAAGATTCATGGAAATTGTGAGTGGAAGAGATACCTTTTTAATCATGCTCAGTTTATTTAATTGTAGTCTTTGCCAGTCTTTGCTATGGAATGTGGAGCCCTTCCCTCTCGGTTCGCACTGCGCTCCCCAGGCACATCCTAACTCTGGGAGAACTGGCTTCATGCCCTGCCCTGTAGCCCCCAGGTCTTGGGAGAAGGACCCTGAGCTGCAGCGGTCTCCATCGCTGCTCTTGGGCTGGGCTGTGGGGACACTCTGATGCCAGCCTTGGTGCAGAGCTGAGCAGACCCATCCTTCGGCTCCGCCTGAAACCGCGGTCCTGCAATGGGACTTTCGATAAGGAGTAAAATTTCTTTATGTTGGGATATCTCCAGGCAAGCTCCAAATGGAGAGCCACTGAATTAAGAAGCTTTTAACCCCAGCCGACAGCTAGGACCACTCAGCTGCTTGCACAGCTCTCCCCCTTCCCCCAGAAGGGCAGGGAGAAGAGGGAGCAAAGGAGGGGAAAGGGAAAGGAAAAAAAGCTGGTGGGTTGAGATAAAGACAGTTTAATAGAAACAATAACAGAAAAGCAAAATAACAATAATAATAATAATGACACAAGTTCACTCTCACCACCCGGTGAACTGGCACCACCCCGAGCAGTGATCGCGGATTCCCCCTGGCCCCCAGTTATATACTGAGCATGATATCTATGGTATGGACTATTCCATTGGCCATTTTGTTGTTCTGTCTATGCTCCTTCTCAGCTTCTATGGGAAGCTGAAAAGAGTCCTTAAAAAGCATTAACATCACTTAGCCACAACTACACAATATGCATTATTGACATTCCTTTCACAGCAATCACTAGAAAGAAAATTAACTCTTTCCCAGCTGAAACCAGGACAACACGCTTACTATAGTCCTAAATTTTATAGAGAGGGGGCTACATCAGGCCCAACTATGCAGTGATTTGACCTAGAAGCTAAACCTTGGCTGCTTGAGTGTGATGTGCCTTTGGCATCTGTGTGTAAAGAACAAGAATTGTCTCAGGTGTCTCACTCCCTGGGGTGTCCATAACTAGTGTTATTAACAGATGATCATCTTATTTGCAGAATTATTCATGTTTAATCTCTTTTGGGCTGAATGATGAAGCTGGTTGAAGGCTGCACACCCCAGAGCTCAATGCAAATGCATTGCCAGGAGCCAGCAGAGGAGCAGTTTATTCTTTTCCTTTCAAAATGTGTCTCTGGGAGTATAAAGAAGTGTGAAACCCCATATGCAAAAATGGAGTTATCTTCCTTTGGTACTTCCTTGACCTTATTGCCTCCTTTTGCTTCCCACCCTCCTTTAAAACGCTGTTATTTGAATTCAGAAACTGAGGCCCTACTGGGAAGATACATTTAACTGGTTTACTTTAACCACACTACACATGGTTTTGTATGACGAGTTCATTTTAAGTTACTTAGATACACATAATGGTAACTGTAGGAGGAAAGAAGAGGATTAAAGTATATCCTCCCTGAAAACTCTATCAGAACTGGTTTTGATCCATAGGAAAAAAAAAAAAAACAAAATATAAAAATAATCTGGCAAATCAGTCATACTGATAATTTTGAAATGCTTTGATCTAAATTCCATAGTGTAAGCATTTTTACTGTAATCAACTTACCTGTAGAAACAAAGATTAACATTGAATGGTGCATTCAGGATTGGCTGTAACATAGGAGCAATGGAAAATGGGATTCTTAAATGACTATTCATCTCTTCTGATTTTGCACAGGCTTCCATGAGCTCTGTGAATCTTTTCCATCTTAACACCACTAAGATATGGAATAGCCATTAACACAATTAACACATTATGAAAGGGACAACAAATTCAAAAGGGTAGGAGCCCAAAATGACACCTGTTGTACTGGTTTGAGAGGTAGCAGAGAGGTGGTAGTTTTTCAGATAGGCAGTTTGGCTTCTGCTGCACTTCAGACTTGTTTTCCTTTCATCTGGCTATTTCTTGCTCTGTGCAGCTTCATAAATCTTGTATTTTGGACTGTGAGGTCTTTGGGATAGACCTTATGAATTTGTACCAGCATCTGGCATCGTGAGACCTAACTGTCTAGGATCTGTTGCCATAATGCAAAAGTTTATTCACATGTGTTACTGCAGCAGCTGATTTTATTAATTCCCTGTGTTTCCAGATGTCAAGAATCTTGCAACTGCAGGTCATAAAATTTTGGCATAGCAGATTCTTATAGTTGTTCAGAAATAACTGATTCTACTGCAGACTTCAGCATCAAACCTGAATGCAGACTTCAATCCTGCCCTCGTTTCTGTCATCTCCTCTGAGCAGCTCAAAGCAGAGTGGTGAGAGAGAAAATTTATTTGTTTCACCAGTAAGACTAACATAGAGAACTTGTTACAATTCCAGATAGAAAATGTTTTGTTAATAAGCAGCATTTCAAAATGGTGCAAGCACTTCATGGAAGTTCAGCTTTACCTGAATCAAAGAAAATGATGCCATTCGCAGCTCTGTCTGATGCCTGTGGCCGTGCTGGAAGCTCCTGTTGAAAGGAGCATTTGATTAGGAATGCCTTAGCCAGGGCGAGATCTGGAGGCTTTGGAGTCTGCCCCGGGTGTCTTGGCAACGATGCACAGCTGAGAGCCCTCATCAGCACAGACACAGAGTGTGTCCCAGGTCTGGCTTCACATCCCACTTGTGCAAAGGCAAGAGAGAAAACTTAGCTGCTACCAAGACGGGCTTAGAGACTCTGCAATTCCTTATAGAGACTTCCACAGCCATTCTCAGTAAGTATAACTTTAAATTAAGGAATGATAAATCTTCTTCCCCCAGAAGGTGCCTTTTGTTAAGTGTGCTGTAGATCAGGTATGTAAATCAGGCTAAAAGCCACAGTTAAAATACACAGAAGTCTGCTTTCAATTACTGTGAAACTGCTCTAACTAGCCATTAACTGAATGGTATGAGATTGAAGGAGATGAGTCTCAGAAAATCTTACAGATTGGGAAAGCAGAGCCTGACCCTTCCCCCTTTGTCAGTTTTTTCTTTTCATGAGTGAGCTAGTTGCATTGTGCGTGCAGTGCTACCTACAGCAAAGCTGTCTGCGTGAGAGGGGAGCCGGGACAGCCTTCCCAGAGTCCTGCATGCCTTTTGTGGGCTCTGCAGATCTCTTCTTGCACTGCTGATGCAACAGGGTAGCCTGGCGGTGCGGCGGGCACCAGGCTGTTTCCATTCCTTATAAGACAGATACAGCAGCATCGTTTTGAAGATGAGAACTTCAGCTGGGCTGGACTGTATTTTCTAAGATGTCTGGTTTGTTACGCAAAACTAGGATATGCAGTGAGCTCTTGTTCCCACTGAGCTTTTCTGCTTTCTGAATTGTTTGTGTTTGCTTTTAATGGAGTAGAAAGTGATTGTGGAAATACAGGCCCTGCAGAGGTATCCCAAATCAGAGGAGAGGGCATGGTTGTGGTTGTACAACTGGATTAGTTAGGACAGGGGTGTCCGAATTCATCTCTAGCCTCTGTCACAGCCTTTCAGTATAACCTCAGGGAAAGAGCTAATCTCCCTGCGCACTGTAGCTGCCACTGTTAAAGCAGGCTCCCACACAGCTTTCTCTCCCTGGCATGTGTTGTGCCTGCGTGGGTTGGACATGGGGTGGGTGGGCATGACTGGCTGGTTCGGTGCTCATAGCAACCTCTTCCTATGCCTTTGATGCAAATAGCAATCACTGCAGGTATGCCTGCACTCCTGGTTCAAGTGTTTCAACACAGAGACGTGCATAGACAGTGGAACATCCTGTGAAGAAGCATATTCGTATGAAGGACGTGTTAGCGTAGAGCCAAGGGACTCAGAGGCACAGCGAAGGGCTGGGCTGGCCACACTCCCTTCAGGGGCTAGCTGTGGTCCTCTAAGGAAAGGCCAGGGCAGTGGGGTGGCTCCCTCATCTGCAGTTCTTTCACAGCTTAGTTGCCTAAAACTATATCCTCAGGCAGGCAGCTTGCAGCAATGCGGAGTGCTTGTATGGCTTCTGTGCGGGGCAATGACTCATGGAGCTGCCTGCGAGATGAGCGATCTGGTTGTCATTCAGCGAGAGGCAGGGACCGCTCTGTGCCACCCATCCTGACACGGCAGCACTTCTCAGCAGCTCCTTTTGTGTTGAGGAAGGAGATTAGTCACAGAGTACAGTGAGTGAAGAATTCAGATCTGCTCCTTTGAGAATAGTGAACGCTGCAGTGGGAGGAGGAGAAGTCAGGACTCAATTTATCGATGCTCTTTGATCGGGCAATCATACAAATCCTTTTTATGGGGAGGACTCTGAGTTTAAAGAAACTTAGTTCAAAGGCTTCACACATCTGTGGTAACAGCTGATGGTCGGGCCAGATCCTTGTAGCTTTGGTTCCTTGTTTGAATGAATGTGTAGTTCAAGTAGGGGCTGTCGTACTTGAATGGCGGCCAGATGAGACTGCTGCACCTCATCAGCTCTCCTGCTGTCCAGAACTGCTCACAGCAGGGTGTCTGTGAGAAGCCAGCTGTGGCTCAGTCTGTAACCTCTCTGGCTGAAAAGTGACAAGGATTTGGCTGGCCCTGCTCTTCTCCGCTTCCAGTATCATTTGGGAGATATCAGACCAGAATCTTGCTGTTTAAATCAGCAGAGCTCACTGAAGTCAGGACTGGGATGGTATATCCTAGTTAAGAGTCTGGCCTGTCATTGTTTAAGAAAGAATATAAAAGCCGTGGCAAGTAAGAGGTGTGTCCCTTTGCTCCCTTGGGCAGAGGGTGGTTCGGGTGGCATATGGGGAGCTCCTTGTGCATAGTGTGTTATGGATTAGATGGTTTGGGCTTTCAGGGCCTCCTGCCTTGGAGAGACGCTGTGTCTGTGCACTCCATGGCAGTGTCCCTGTGAATATTCCTGATTACTCCCTTGCAGCCTTGATGACCTTAAGAGTACAGTATTGCTTGTTTTTGAGTTGCTAGGCCTGTTCCTGCAGGGAACTGCTGTGTGTCACACAAGTAACCTATGCACATGAGCATCTTCTGAGCCTCTTCCTGGCTCAGAAGTGACCGTTGTCTCTGAACTGTGCTTCTGCCATGACTGATGAGGAATCAATTCTGGGAAAGATGCAGAATAGATCACATCCTTATCATGTCTTGGCCCAATTCACTGTAATAGTTGTTTCCTACAAGGCTGCTTAGGGATTCCTAACCCATTTTTTTCCCCTTAGAGAAAAATGTGATGTTTTAGTAACAGAAACCAGTGTGGATATTAATTGCTCATTCCAGATCCCCACAAAATGTGACTTTTCCTGTTTCCCTCATTCATCTCAGTGTGTAAAACGTGCTCCATGAGGATACTGTCCACAAGCACAGAGAAAGTCCTCTTTCATCTGCACCTCCCCTTTGCCTCATGGAGCATGCTTGTGTGTGTTAAGTAAAGCATTAGCCTTGGTGAGCTCTAGCTTGGACTGGTCTGCTAAGTATTTAGGCCTCTCTGTCTCTCCTCACTTTATCTTCCCCCTCCTTTCTTTCTGTTCCTTCCTCTATTCTCCAGTAACAGTGCCACCTAATTAGGTCATGGATTGTTTCAAACTCAAAACCTTTCAGGAGGTTTTCCAGTATTTTGCTACTCAAAGCCACTTGTTCTGCTTGCCCAGCTTCCCTGCTTTGTGCCTCTCTTAACTGTTCCTAACACTGAAATATTTCTTATTCATGTGGCTGCAGCAGTAAAAGACATGTTAGCTCCATAACAAGCTGCTAGTGACTCCTCAGGGAGCTCCCAAAGAAACATTTTACTCTGGCATAAATCTGCTTTTATGCATTCCCTACTGTTTTATTAATAGGGATATTTTCATGAGAAGAAGATTCTCATGAAGCCTTCTGCAGCTTCAGCTACTGCTCCTCCCTGGAGCCCGAGCACTGTCTCTTGGCTGCACAAGCCATTGGGAACCACATCTGGGTAACGACACACACATTGCCATTTTCAGAGCAAGACCAGCCAAGCAAGGGGTCAGCAGTATGTATCGAGACCTGGGAATACGGACTTTAGATCATATGAAACAGACCTAATCCAAGGTCTGGTTGCCCCCAAATTTTACTGTATCCAGACTCAAGGGTCTCATTTAGCTACCACGAGGTGTTATTTTTCTCTACAAACAAGTTCAGTTAAACCATAAGGAGTCATTCCAAAGGAGGTGCTGGTCATTATAAGCAAGAATGGCAGAACTGAATTTTTTGTATCTGCTAGCAAGATCTAGGAAACACCGGGTACATCCAATTTAATCTGCAGCCAGAATTCTGTGAGAGGATGAGCTGGAACTAGATGCAGACCTTGCAGTGGGTATTTGTAGGCGATTCCTACCTGCTTCCCTCCAAACAAAATACAAATTGCCTCCTGATCTCTAATCCTAGCTTTGAAGCATGCAGTTTAATACATGGTTCCAAATTCTAATTGTGAATTATGGTACCTCTGAATATTCTTAATAGCTGTATAAATATCCAGACCTTTTAAAAAATCAAGTGAAAGAAGGGCTAGTAATTCAGAACGATTAAAAAGATTTCAACTTTTCTTCAGAGTTAATTGAGAGCAGACTGTTGCCCCCACTCACGGCCCAAATTTCAATTAGGCTGGTGGCAGAGCTGGTCACAGTGGCTGAATCTGGCCTGTAACAAATCGTTAAGGGAAATCTTTCCTACTTCAATCATTGAACTTTATTAAATCAATTTCATACAATGTTTTAGTCATTGCCTTTCATTCATGCCCAACTAAAGCTGCTTTTCACAACCATTGGTGGCAACTGAATTTGCATGCTGGAAATAGTAAGACTGGCTTCGCCTGGTCACATACTGCATAAGAGACTGTCCAGAAATTCTCATCTTGGGATCTGCTGTATAAAGAGGGGCAGGAGGTGCTGCCAGCTTCTTCACCAAGCAAGGTACCAGTGCATCCCGGTGAGATGGTGGTATGTAAGTTCTTAGCCTTCGTAAATACTTCACCTGGTATGTTTTGTAACACTTTTCAAGGTGAAGATCACAGATGGCTATGGAGGGACTATCTTGGCTGGCTTTTTGCCTGTGATGTTTTCTACATTGCTTGCTAAATGTGGCTTGGCAAAAGAATGGAAAGATGCTGGAAGATGAGAAGTGAATGAGGGAGACAAGAAAGCTACATGAAAATGAGATAAGAAACAGAGAGCAATTTTTCAGTGCAGTTAGGATGTTCCGGATCTGAGCACCCCTCCTGTCTCAAGAAATCTTGCAAGGTAGGTTATTCAGTAAACTTCCTGGAATAGCAGATAATGTCTCTTTTGTGGTGCATTTTTGCTCAAATTTGTATCCGAGGTTTGTTGTGCCACCTCTGATTTTTTGGAGATTCGCTTCTTATTCCTTAATCACCTCAAGCATTTAAACGCAGTGAGAATTTGGAGGAAGTCAAGAGTTTTGAACTTAGCCTGTTCTGCTGTCTGACGTTTAAATGGGTCTGCCTGCAGGAGCTCGTTGAGATGTCCTTTTCAAGCAGGATGTCCCGTCAAGTTTATGTGGAAATAACAACTGTCCTGATCTTTTTTCTTTGTTTCTTTTTTTTTTAATTGCTTCATCTCCCTGCTGCCAGCAGCACATCAGAAATCAGGGATCCAGGTTCACCTCCTGAAGGAAAAGGCATGCTGCCAGGGAAGTAGATCTCAGGTCTTTATAGAAGGAAGTGTCACATTACTAGCTGATTAAACAGGTCTGACAAAGCCTAAAGCATAAAGCGCTGAGCCCAAAGTTGTAATCCAATAACTGTCTTAAGAGGAGCCTGCGTAGCCATGGAGGGAGTTCCCAGGTGATGGCAGTGTCTGCAGCCTCAAAGGAGAGTCCCCTGGGTCTTGTGCATTCCTCTGGGTTTCAGGTGGAGAAACTCAGTTGTTGCTGTTCCACTTAAATTGCACTGTCCAAGGGACTGAGGGGGAATGATCACACAGCTCAGAGCATGCTCAGGTTATTAAAAAGGGTGATGGCTCTGACTGGGGTACCTTTAGCTCCAGCTACGCAGGCATCCTAACAAGCCCAGCAAACTACAGCTGGGTAGTGAATTGGTGTTCACGTCTTGACACGGGGCTGTGGAGCCAGGTGCCAAGAGGTGCCCTGTGCTGCAGCAGCCGTGGAGGCTGGCAGTCTTCTCACCTGTCTCTGTCTCCTGGGTACCTGTGCCAATAGTTGCGTGGTGCTGCTGTGTTGGCATGGTCACCCGGAGGGGCTGTGCCACATCTGTGTGAATGCCTTGAATATCTTAGGGCTTTAGAGTGGCACTAAACGTCTGCATTCAGGCAGCTGAAGCCCATCTTCAGTCATGCTGGACATCAGATAGCAGTGACTGATGACACTGATCCATCCTTGGGCTGTCAGTGCTTCCTCTGCCTGCCTGGAGTGGAGCCACCGGGAAGGAAACAGAGAGCAGACACTCCACATCAGGAATAATTGACAGCAGGGGCCCTACATGGACACTGCAATTATTTCCTTCATCTTCCTTTTGTCTAATTGTAAGATGTGTGATTGCCACAGGGGGGACCACCTACTGTTATACTGTGATTTGAGAAAGCCTTTGACCTTGTTTCTCTTGAGCTTTGGTCACCCAAATGCAAAACAGAAGCAATTAAAACATGGGAGAAGTGAAAAGGTGCGGAAGACAGACATCTAAGGCTGGTCTGAGCGTCCTCAGAGCCAGCTCTGCAAAGAGGGTGGAAGGGAGGGAGGGCAAGTTTATCTGTAGAGTGAAGGGCATTTTACCACTGAGACTTGCATGAGATTTTACACCGGACTTGCAGTTTCCATGTTGTTTCCAGGCGGAGCAGTTTTAAGTTGTATCTGCAGGACAGGTATGAATGCAAACTTTTCTGCCAGAGCTGCCGCTCGGCCACGTATCTGAAGCATTTACTCCATATCTGTTTTTATTCAGAAGTGCATGAAAATGCCAAAGCGCAGAAAGAGCATTTATTCTGCGTGAGCCTGAAAGATAAAAACTATTCCTAGCAAGGAGAGGCTAGCAGCATTCAGGAGGAATGCTGTAGGAGCGAAGTGGCCTGGTAGGACAGGCTTTCTGTTCCCCTTTAAGCTTGGTGGAAGGAGAGTACCAGAAGTTCTCAACCCCATCTCCCAGCCTTGGGGAGACATTTGGCCTGCCTGGAGGAGCCATCACTGACATGCTCAGCACTGTCCCCAGGCAAGACAACAACAGCACCTAGCAGAGAAATTGGTTCAAACCAATGGAGATGTTCATGAAGCATAGCTGGGACTCAACATGAGCAAAGTTAACAGAATGAGGATTCTGAGGACTAACACAAAATATGGCTTTAATGAAAGGAAGGTTTGCTACTGATGTCCGTAGAGTTTAGACCAGGCTTTGGCAGAAGTGCTGCTGCTCACTGGTTCATTATGGGCTGCCTGTATCTGGTGGCCAGCTTGCTTTAGCATTTTTGGATGTCAAAAAATCATCACTTTTCCCAGGAACAGCAGGTGAAAAATTGGTTTCAGCTGAGGAGCTCTGTGATATACTTTATTCAGGCCTTGGGGAGACTTTCAGTTTTGATGTTAACTGTGGTTTAATGATAAAATGCTAATATCACTTGGGAAGGAAAGACAATTGGTCCAGTCAGCCGCCTTCACAAATAACCGCTGTGCTGTGTGCTCGGGAGCGAGCGCTGCTGTCGCTCCAGATCGCTGCCCACGGCTTAGTCATTTGTCTGAGCAGCAGTGAACAAAACCACAGATGTGTAAGGAAACACATCCTCTCTGCCATAGCAGAAAATTAATCATGTGAAATACTCTCTCCCCATGGCTGCCCATTGCTCAGGGAGGAGGAAAGGAGTAAAGCCAAATGTGTGAGGAAAATATTTCCTGGGTGAGGCTAATTTTAGCACTGTGCAGCATCCATCCTAGCAAGGTACTTCATCACAGCCCTGGAGGTAGCGTTGCAAGAATGGGGAAATGACCACCCAAGTTCTAACCTTGTCTCATGTTTTTCTTGTCTGAGCTTGGAGTCACTAGGAAGTAGTTTCAGGGCTGCAGACCACCTAGGCTGTATTCCTGCTGTTTAGCAAAGCATTTAAGTGTTTATTTGAGCTTTTATCACACAAATATGGAATAGAAGCAATCAAAGGGTGGGAATTGTCTGAACACCTTTAAAAGGCACAGCCTCTGTATGTCAGATTTCTCTGCGGTGAAATGGCAGTAGCCACTCTTTCTTTTCATGCAAGTATTATGAAATTACACTGATAGTAGCCAAGCCATCTTGCCATGGAACATCCTCCCTTGTTCTCCTACGTTCGCCCTGCAGCTCCAGACAGCAGCTCCAAAGGGCCAGTTACTGAGCAAAGCTTCTCCTGTGGCAGTTTGGGGAGATCAGTGCAGCTGTTTGTTCACAAAACAGCAGCATCAGAGGTGAGCAGCACAGCTGCCTGGGCAGGCTCCCTGCAGAATAACCCCAAGTTTCCCCACGTCTTTTCTGGTGCTCTCCGTCTAAAAATGAGCTCCTATTGGTATAAACTTGTGATATATAGAAACTATTGCAACCATCCCAGAAGAAACCACAAACTACAGATGTGAAATCCTGACTGCTTCCAGTTAAACACAAACAATAGGTCCGTTTTACATCAGCTGGCATTTGTCAAACTGTTATCACAGTTTATGTTTACTACAGTGCTCTTTTGGGAACCGTTAAGATTGCACATGTAACCTAGTGAAGTGGCCACAAGAATCAGATGCAAAATATTTGCATTGCTTACAGCCAAGGTTCACAGTATGGCAAGGTCGTTTCACCGTGTTGGGCTTTTGGAGGTGTTGGTGAGGCTGTGCTACAGATATTGAGCTTAGAAGTAAAGACATGGCAGAGACAGAAGGTTACTGGGACCCCCCGCACATGCTGATCCATGCTGCTGAGGCTGGATTGCATACAGCCACATCTCCCCTCCTCGCTGCTGCCCAGTTTTTACTTTCTGAAAAACGATGACGAAAGACTTGACTTTATTAAAAGACATTTGCATTTGTGATGTTTATAGTATAGAGCCAGATTTTCCTACTTAACTAAATCATGAGTTAATCTATTCATTTCAATAGCAAAGCCTGATACTGAATTGATTTACACTAGAGTAATTCCAAGTTAACTAAGCTGCAATCATTGAACAATCCCAGTTATAAGAATATTTTTGGGTGCTGGAGGAGGAATAAGGCAAGGTGGATGGACAGACATACCTTGCAGGTAGTCAGACCAGCATGAATGCTTACAGACCTTACTCTGAAACAGGAACATGAGGCTGGAAAGAGCTTGTGATTGTGTGTCTGCATATTTAGACGAACACTAGCCTCACAAAGTATCGTGGTTTTGTGTCAAAGCGGGAAGTTTGACAAAAAGTGCTGATGAAGGCCAGGCTAATATCCCGGTACAGACTAAAAATACATTGCGTTTCTCATTGTGAACATTTGCACTTACTAACAGCCAATATTAAAAAAGCCCTCTAAGTCCATCAGTTACAGTTTCTGATTCAGGCGCTGAGTGTTCAGGGTATTTGATAGGGTTTTGAACATCTCTGCCTTGGGAAAGATTTGAAAATGATGACAGAATTTTTCTGAAATATGTTAAAAACATTCCACTCGTTCAGGTCAGTAAATCAGGATCAAAGCCTCACTTTCCACCACTGTCTTGAACAGTGGCTGAGGAGTACTGAGATCAGAATTGGACACAAATGATGAATCCAGCCTTATATCAGCATGGTTAGGAATATAGCCACCCTTTATCAGTCAATCAAGGACTTGCATAAAATACAGAGAGGTCCCATACCAGATGAGTGATTAATAATAGGTTTTGGCTGCCACTTATGAAGGGGGATAGAAAGTGGATACAAAATTTATATGCTGGGAAATCTGTAGGGAAAAAGGCCCTTAGATTTTTCAAGCTGATCACAGGACATCCCCCTTGTGGGATATAAATCTAAATGACAGTGTGTGCATCTGGTTGTTAAACAATTATCTCCGTACAAGTGATAATTCGGCATGGAATTGAAGGGGCTGTACACTATAGCCCTGGTAGCATGACACAGAGCCAAAGGGAATCTCTTCATGTGACACATCCTTTGCAGTGAAGAGGCAGGACACAGACTGCCACTCTGGCTTTGAGGAGGCTGTTGCTGTATTAAAGCTGCTGTCGCTTGTGTTGTTCCAGGCAGCGAATGCATTTGAGGGTGAGCATCTCTTATCAGTAGTTCCCATGCTAGTGACTGGTTTGTCCTGTTGACTGACAGCTGTGATAATGAGGTTATTGTGAGGAGGCAATCAGTGCACAGAAATGTTTTTATGTCTTGTGGTCTGGGATCTTGGGCTTTATGTGTCCCGAAAGGCTCTGTCTCCAGTTGGCTGGGCCACAGCAAAGGGCAGAACATGAAATGACAGTACAAGAAAAATCCCTGTTGCTTTCTCATCTCTGCATTAGGTGGCTAGTTTGCCACACCCCTTGTAGAGCTGTTTGCTGTAGTATCAAGACAGTTTTCTAACACTTTTTATGTACCTTTGGAGTGAAAATACCTGGGGAGCAAGGCAAGTCCATTAGACCCTATGAACAACTGGCTGTTCACAGATGCTCCATTTCTAAGTAAATCCCCTTTGCTGCTCACTTTCTCGTTTCATGCAGCTGGCTTATCGCAGTACAGTACTATACCCCCAGGGAGCCTCATATTTGGGTCTTGGCTGATACTAGAATAAAATACTGAGACAAGGGATCTGATGACTGGGTAAGGGTGGCATAGAGGAAGAGGGCATAATTCTGGTTGCAACATTTGGCAAAAAAAATTCTTCACATGTATCTTCTTCTTTTGTTTTCTGTATTTATCTCATTGGAGGTGTGGAAGGTTGTTTTCCAAAGCACTACTTTCAGCATGCAAACATCTTGTTTTCTTTCTCTCTTTCCACTGATCCTCTCCTTATTATGTATCTGTGAGTTGCAAGAAAACCCAAACCAGCAGTGGCTAGCAGCTCCTGTCTCTTAGGGACAAGATTAAAATCCACCAAAATGAAATGTCATGGAAAGTATTGAGTTGTCATTCTCTGGTGCTACAGAAAATTGACTTGCTGTATATTCCTGCTGCGACGCAGAGCTGATGAAGTACCTGGCTTGTTAAATTTCAATATGAATGCAAACGGGTGGTGAATAGGAAGGACAAATCACAGAGGTAAAGGAATGTGCTAGGGACAGTCCATGTTGGAAATCAGATGGTTTTGATGTCTATATTGAGTCGTTAAGGCTACAACACAATTCACGTTTCAGCTGAGAAGACTGTCCACGTGTGACTTTTAAATTAAAATCTGTGTGTTTCTTACAGAGATTGGACTTCTCTCTGTAATATCCAACCATGCTTCTGAAATGCTTTGTAGGCTTTACAAAAAGAAAGTAGCGGCGGTTTTCCATCCATATGTTAATATTTTGGTGGTTGCTATTTTTTAGATATATCCAGGAATGAAAATTCTGTTTCTGGATAGAACTAATGGTTGAGCCCATTCCTGACTTTCTGTATGACCCAAGATCCTAACCCCAAAATTAATCCTGAACCAGGCTTATACAAATTTGCAGCAGCTGCAACTCAGACTGAGATGATTTTATTAACATTAGTTACTAAAACATGCTTAACGTGACAAGCCGGCTCCTCTGCTCACAAATGTTGCAGTGTCTCTCAGACAGAAGGAACTGAAAACATCTGGTTCCTCGTTTGGTGAAGCGAAGAGCCAGGAATCTTCCGAAAAGTGAAATATAAGGAATGCAGCTGAGTGCCACAGTGTCACCGAAGTGCAGAGTGACAGGAAATGGACCAATTCATGTCTCTCTTGTATCCATGGTGACATAGGGACTGCAAGAGGCTGGGATGTTGGGGTCTGTCACACTATGCTGTCACCATGCAGCCACAGGTGACAGTGGAAGATGGGAGCTCAGCTGGTGTGGCACTGCAGTGCTCAGCACTTACAGATCGCTGTAAGACAGCAGGTTCCATGAGCTCCTGATGCAGGCAGATCCACACCAACTTAATCTTCTGAAAATGGTCAAACACAGCAAACAGTTCAGCTCATGCACTTTCTAACTTTCTCATCCCTCTGTCAGACAACTCCCTTCTTAGCCTTGATGGAGAGACCGTAGCTGTCAGTGCCAGGGGACTGACTCAAGGCCACCTTGTTCCTGATGGGTGTGTTTTCTCTGGTGACAGCCAGCTTGTGGCGTTGGTGGCATTTGGCTAGATGACCAGCTCTGTTTAAGGAGCCCCACTTACTAGATATGTGCTACATGGAGATGGCACTGGAGTGATAAAATAGAGAAGGTTAATGGCCTCAGCTGCAACTTTCCAAACAAATAAAACTTTGATGTGCAGTGTAATTTAAGTGATTTAAATCATATACAATCTGGGGGCCTGGGATATATCAGGAGTCTTAACTAAAAGACATTTGCTGTGGCACAGTTTGGCGTCTTTCAGGGATAACAAATGAAAAGGGCTTTCTTTTAGCTTCCATGTTCCTCCTCTCTCCAAGTTTTGTTGTCTTTCCTAACTGTACGCCTACCTCGCTCATCAGGGAAAAAACAGGGTTGGAGACAGGAGCTTCTATTAGAGAGACCCATGTGCAGAGCCTGGAGGGTACTTCTGTGGCATTCTGTGAAAAGGGCCATGAAGTGCAGCAGAAAATAATGTATATGTTGCATTAAAAAATCAACATTTTTGTCAGAGAAGTTTTCTTTTGAGACAGAAAATTGTCCAGTTTAGGACAGAAGAGGGAGGATCACACTTTCTGCGAGCTCTGATCCGTCATCATGTGTTGCATGGTCATGTTACCAGTCTAAACACTGTCCTGGATTTGCAAATCTCCATAAGCACAGATGTGCTTTAGGCACAGTGGGCTCATTGTCCCAAGAAAAATCGAAGGGAGGTCTTGAGTGATGTCTTGTTATATAGATGTTGCTGCTAAAAGCAAATTCTCTGAGCAAGGAAGTGCAGATTGTTTCTGTTATTGATTGCCACAGTCTCTGCTTCATTGAGACCACATGGCCCACTTTGTTTTTGTAGCTGCCTTTTATTAAAATTGACAAAGAGGTATCAGCGTTTGAAAAGATGAGTCTTGAGAGTCCCCTGGGCAGCGTTTTCATGCTGTAAAGTGATACTGGCACATTTGATCCACAGATGCTTTTAACACACTAATAAAACAAAAGCCTTCCTTCCCAGGGTGGTCTTCTACACTACAAAGCTTTCTGGGTTTGTCCATGTTTAATGGGCCAGACCCCAAGAAATACAGAGACCCTGCAATTCCTCCTACCTTAAACTGTGCTCTCAGGATTTTGTCCTGTGTTGTAAACTGCAGAGAAAAATTCCTCTGTGTATAGTTTTTCAAGGTATATTTTGCTGCTTCATTGAAGGCTCATAGTGTGTTTTATATTTACATGGGTTATCTGTATTGGTTTTCAGTATTCCTAAGACTAGCAGTTGGAAAGCTTTCATCCTTTTGTCTGGTGACCAGCATTTACAGTTCCTACTCCTCTCCTGTTCTTGTAATACCTCACTTCGTAAGGAGCCAATGAGAGCTCCGTTTTAACACACAAACCAGAAGATTTTTGGTATGGTGTTATAGTTGAAGATATCTAAGAAAATTTAGATCTGAGACATTTCATATTAGGACCTATCATGAGTGGAAATGTTTGACCTCAATCTGTCTATGCAACAGCTCCCGATCTGTAAAATGGAAATAACCATCTTCTCTCATTTTGAAGAGGCTTTATGAAGATGAATTAATCTTCGCAAAGCACTCAGATGTCAGAGTGATGAACAACACAGAAAAGCTTGAGGGGAAATAAATAGTTCCATCTACAGAGCAGGCTGTTAGTAGTAGCCGTAAATAAGGCATGAAGCTACGCTTTGATCAAGGAGAGTAAAGCAGATATTGAATAGTTGCTGATAAACTGAGCACCATCCAGCCTGTGTCCTGAACAAATCCAGACCAGTGGGAAATAGCGTGTGATTGTATGATTAAAGAGATATGTTAATGCAAACAAGCAATAGGACCAAAGTGAAGTTGCACCCGTGAGCTCAGTACAGGCTTTCATTGCTTTAGGATTCTCTGTTCTGCAGCCTTGCTGTTAGCCGTGTGCGATATGAGAAATATTAGCCACTGGTGAGCATGAATTATTCTTGTCCTGGCCAGCTGATTCTTTTTCTTTTCCTTTCCTCTGCTAACAGGCTGTATTACACAGAGTAGTGGCTAAAAGTTTAAAACCATGTCATGAAAATATGCTTAGAGCTGAAAAAAACAAAAGGTGTGTTCTTCAGCCTGTCTTTTACAGACCATGCGAAGCAGAATCCAGCAGAGCTGCACATGCATCAGGGGGGCTGTCAGAACCCCTTCCTCCATCCGCAGCTTCAGGCTCGTCTAACTGCTGGCCAGTTGCTTGCTCTGATAAACCAGCCAATAAAGCCTACTCTCACTGCAGTCAGAGGAGCTGAGTTAATTTGCCACAGCGGAGACAGCTGAATAAACCTGTTTGTGTCTTTTTGGTGCAGCATGGAGCTGCTTGGCTCCCCCTTGGTGGAGCTCTGAGGTGGCTGAGGGTTGCTCCATGCTTTCCTTGCTGTCTTCTATGCTCTTATGTGTGAAGTGAATGTGTCCATGCCCTCAAGTTTGCAGAGTCCTCCCAGCCCATTTCTAAAGGACAGGCTACATATTTTTCACTTGAATTTGCTCATGCAACCTGTTGTTTTATTTTATTTTTTTATTATTGGGTGTTTTGACAATATAGAATTTTGGCTAAATAGAATAGATTTTGTGCCTGGCATATTTTTGTATTGCTTTTGACAAAGGTGCTTTAATCGTGGATTCACAGTTACTATTATGAGACCTTCAGAGCTTGATATGAAAAACCTAATGATAGAGCTGCAGTGATGAGCGAAAAATAAACTGTCTTTCAGAGGCAGGGGCATATCCTGTTCCGTTATCTGGCCTTTGGATTCACAGTTCTTGACTTACTGTCCCTCAGGCTTTTGGAGAGGAACACAGAAAATCTGTCCAAATGCAGCCTCATTAAGCAACCAAAATGTAACCTACTGATGGCAAAGAGGTTGCAAGTAGCTCATCTCTAGAGAGACCGATGGGTAAGTCCCCTGAAATGTCTTTATGCTGTAATTGCATGCGGTAGAGTTAGGTCCAACTTCATTATAAGCCCAAGGAATTGATGCTAATGGGCCCTCAGCCAGCCCCATCGTGCCTTCAGTGCTCTCGTCTGCGCAGAGACATTCTGTTGCGAGCCCTTCACTTGACCCGTGCTGTTTGATCTGCCAGGCTGCTTGCTGTATTCCTGAGGATAGTGTACAAGCGAGCACTCTGGTCTTATTAATGTTAATGGGGCTCATACGGAGAGCAGACACCCACGGTCTCCCCCACGGTGGAGAGTCTAAAGAGCTGCTTCCTTACTTGGTAAAATAAGCCTCTCTGCAGACACATGGGGGTCTTGTTTTTTGGGAGTGGGAGCAGGGGTTGAGCTGAGCCTGCTCCACCCAAAGCAATGTTCCCGTGCAGCTGTAGTTTGGAGCTGACCACCTCACCTCATCCAGGGATGCAGGAATAGGGAGGGCAGGGAGGAAACTGCAGAAAGCTCTGAAAAGGCTCCATCTGCTGTAAATGCAGCCTGCTTCTTCCCCTCCTACAGGCTTCAGCTCAGCAGCTCCGCACTTTTCCTGTGTTCATCCTATCTGAGCCTCCTCCTGACTTCCCTTGCAAACAAGTCATGGGAATAAATTGTAGTCGGGAGAGAGTTCATTCTGCACTCCCTCTGTCCCCTCTTCCCTACCTCAAAGTCTATTTTTGCCTATTTGGATTGTAAGAGCTTTGGGGCAGGGGACTATGTGCTCCCTGTGTTTCTGCAGAAACTAGCTTAATTAGGGATCACTCTTGGTTTTTTCTGTCATAATAAAAGGATTCGTAATACTATTGCAGTAATTCACACCAGTCTTACTGCATTTGCTTCAAAGGAGACACTCCAAAATAAGATGAGAGTAGATGAGATGAAGATCAGACCAGCTGTAATTACTAGTCTGCTATATCTCATTTTGAAACAGAGCGGTTACGTGGAGTAGTAACTTGGCCGGCTATTATTGTAGGGGAAAAACCCACACAAAAGGTATTTTTCCATAAGTATCTGTGCAAAATAGCCACCAATACTCATCAGAGAGAGCATGATTAAAGGCCCTTGAAGCGTGATCGGAGTCGCCAGTTTTCATGAGATAATTAAGATGCCGGTTTGGTATATACATTCTGGTGATCTCATTATTTTCATTATTAATTAGTCTCTGTTCTTCACATTTCAGCTCCAGTTTCTTGTCATTAGGGTGACTAGCCTGTGAGCGATGCGTTAGTGAGATTCAGAGGAAGGATTCTGCCTCTGGAATAGCATAGGAGGTGCCAGCCTTTGTTCAGAATGGCTCCAGAAGAAATTGCGGTGCTTTGTACAAGATCAGCAGGTTGCCCTGCCATAAACCCTTTTTAACAATGTACCCTGCCCGGCGTTTCCTGGCCGGGAGCCCCTGGTTTCAGCAGGGACTCTGGCTGCTACTGGAAGTCAGCAGTAATTGCTATTTAGGCACTTAGCTGTGTATTTAGCAATCTTCCTCTAAGCACCCAAATATGAATATTTTGCCCAAATTTCTTCTGGCATGCTTCTGCAAGCACCTTTTTCAGGATACTTAGCATTATTCATCTGTGGCATCTGGCAGTACCAAGCATCCCTTTGCCCATGTAGCCATCTCTTTTCTTTCCAGTGGTAATGGGGATAAAAGTCTACTCTCCATTAACAGAAAGGTTGTTGTCACTATCCTACCCTCAAACCTGGCCAGGACTCAGAGTACACTTACTTTGCAAATACCACTATGTACAAGTGGTCGTTTGGCAGACTGAATTTAGGAAAAACCAAGATGAATTAAATAGAAACTGAGTGTGAGGGAATGCCCTGCCGTTTCCAGGGGCCAGCTTTTATGGTACTGGAGGAACATGCGTGCCATTGTACAGCTTTCATTTGAAAAGCAGAAAGTCTGCTATTGACAGAGTCAGAAAATACCATGCTCATGATTGTCTCAGTGTGCGGATCCTATTCACGCAAACTAAGCACGAAGCCTGGAGCGTACTTCAATGTCTGTGGTCATCTGAGTTATTACTACCCTGCACAGATTCCTCAGCTGCCTGAAATCTAGACAAGAGAATAGACCTCCAATCTCAGAAGGGAAAATCTATCATGCAACCTCTCCTTCTGTGGTGCTGACTCATTGGAGTTGCAGCTGCCAGTCTTACCAAGCAGAAGCTGCTATCCTGCGCATTTCATGCAGACACGCAGCCCTTCCTCCTCACCCTCACTGCCCTTTAGGCATGAAGCAGTTGAAGGTCTGTGTCACTCCTGATATAGTTCTCAGTCCTCCAAGAGAAGGAGGTGATGGCCACCTGCCCTCCCTCAGCCATGACAGCATGCTCTGCTTCTCCCTTTGCAGGAAACAAATCTTAAGTCCTATTCAACAGAAAATTATCACTTTACCCTGAAATACCTGAAAAATAAGATTTTTGTCTCAATGGAGATCAAAGCCTGTAACAATCACCACTTAATCAGACTTAGCTTTAATGAAGTGAGAAATAGACCTGTACTGTAGCTATGGTTATTGCTTAATAAAGTTTTTATACAGTCATTCTTTAATAGGAAGTGATTGTCTAAAAACTGTACATTGTACATTGTCTTGGACCTTTACTGAGGAATGCTCCTGTCAATGAGACATTTATGCCTTCTCAGTTATTACTGGGTAATAAATGGCAAAGCCCTGGGTAGCATACTGAGTAATACATTCAGCAGGTGTACCAAACAGTTGTGCTTATGTTCTTAACATCTCTATTATAATACTAGTTTTAATTGTTGCTGCTTTTCCTGTTAAACATATATTTTACATTTTGCTCATCACAAGCTATTGAAACTATAGCTCTGTTGGCTAATCATTCTGAGGAACCGTTTCACAATGTGCCGTAACACTGCCGGATCAGTGTAACAATACAAACGCTTCTTACTTGCATCTTTCAGGAAACCATTAAAAAATGTACTGTACAAGTAATTATTTTACCTATGATTGTTATTTATTCTGCAATGAACCCTTGACATTCAGCTATCGCTTTCAGAATGAATACTGAAAAGAAAAGCAGATTTTAGAAGTGTCCTATTTAATAAGCAGTGAAATTGTCTGTCTTGTAAAAATTGCTTTCCCGTTAATTTAGAGTAATGAATAGAAGGAGGTTGGGGAGGTGTTTTTGATCCCTGTTACACCATTCATGATCAGCTTCTGCTCAGCTTCCTGGGAGACCTCCCGAACACGAAGGCTCTGGAGCCCCGCTGCCACCACAGGGAGCCCAGGGTCTGCTGGGTCCCATGTGTGTGTGCGGGGACCTGCCCCAAGACCTGCCCTGCTGAGTGCCAGTGACCTCCTTGGACAGGAAGGACGCAGTGTGTCTTGGCTGAAGGTGCACTTTGCTTTCATCTGTTGCTGTTACACTTTATTACACTAAACCTAAGGCATCTCCTACCCCTCCAATGCTTCTCTGTTCAGCAGAGAGGGAATTCTTTTCATTTTCTCTTGATGAACTGGGTAAAGGGTCAAGTTCAGTGAATTGCTTTAAGCTTTGCGTGTAAGAATTGAAGCTAATGAATTTCTTTTTTTCATCTTTTGCTGTTTGAACAACAGCATTTTACACTTAGAAGTTGCTGGCAGCCATGAAAATAAGGGCAGGCTCAGGCAATACCTGGAACATGTGATATTAAGCTGGTAGATGGGTTTGAGTGAAGCGTGAGCCGGTGGGCTTGTCACTGCCTGCTTTGGTCAGTTTTCTTACAATTTCCTTATCCTCTGCTCCAAGTAACTTCTGGGCCCATCTCCTCTCTGGAAAGTGCCCTGTTGTTGGACATGGTAAAGTCCAAAAGATTTGAGGATAGAAGTATAAAGTACTTGAATGGTCTTTCAACCAGCATCTCTGTAACTCTGTATATGACCACTATCACTAAAGTACACCACGAACAGCTTTGTGTAACTTTTTTGCAACATGCAAAGTTAACTTTAAAAACGGATTTTGGAATATGACTGGATCCAATGGCAGGGTAGCGACTAGGGATTCTTTCCTTTTACAAGTCTTCAAGTGCCATTACACTTGGGAGGGAGGTGCTCGTCTGTTGGCTGAATCCTGGAGGACCGTGTTTCCTTCCATGTGTAACACTCCAGTGGAAATGGTGACAGTCAGTAAGGGCAGAGTTTGGCTCAGGGACAGGAGTTTTGCAGAAAATGTTTGTTTGAGTACCACCTTCTGCCTTTGAGCTCTCTATTGCAAAGCCACAGAAACAGATTTGGTTTCTTTATTTTTTTCTTCATTAGCGCAGACAGCACAGTAAACGCAATTGTTATGAGGTGTTACAAAAAAGGAAGTTACACAACTTCTAAGAAGTGAAATGAATTTAAAATAACAAAGTCAGTGTGAGTGTTCTTGGCCTTTTTTGGTTTGCTTTTCTTTATCTAAAGGGATTAAAATCAAGGACAAAACAGACATCACTTCCTAACAGGATCTGTTTTGCTTTGAGCAGGCTGAGGGTGTTTTAGACTGGCACCACCATCATGGGGAGGCTGTACATGTGTTTTATTGTCACCCGGTTTTAGGAATGAGGGCACACCAGGCAGGCGAGGTCATCCTCAGTGAATCCTGATGTCCCCAGAGACTGTCCCCGTCCAGGGACCTGACATCCCTGCTGCCCTCAGGGGCCCTGTCCACCAGGGCAGCCCTTTCTCTTTACGAGGCGTTGGAAACATGAGTCTGGAGGACAAGTCTTCTGAGGAGCGGCTGAGGGAACTGGGGTTGTTCAGCCTGGAGAAAAGGAGGCCGAGGGGAGACCTTCTCACTCTCTACAGCTACCTGAAAGGAGGTTGTAGCCAGGTGGGGGTTGGTCTCTTCTCCCAAGTAACAAGTGATAGGACCAAGAGGAAATGGCCACAAGTTGTGCCAGGGGAGGTCTAGATTGAATATTAGGAAAACTTTCTTCACGGAAAGGGTTATCAAGCATTGGAACAGGCTGCCCAGAGAAGTGGTTTGAGTCACCATCCCTGCAGGTATTTAAAAGACTTGTAGATGTGGCACTTGGGGACATTGTTTAGTGGTGGACTTGGCAGCACTAGATTAATGGTTGGACTTGGTGATCTTTAAGGTCTTTTCCAACCTAAATGATTCTATGATTCTAAACCAGGGATTGGTCTGTAAAAATTCCTCCCTTGGTGTGTCGGATGTGTTCCTTGCAGACTCACCACCCACAGGAAGGGGCTGGTGGCCCCAAACACCGGGGCGGGGGGGGGGGGGGGCGGGCGGGTGCCC